>JAQIXR010000368.1:0-30548 GCA_034700825.1 Quadroppia sp. Gr-Ori-00064 | reverse complement strand
TATGAAAAGAATTGTTGAAAATATTATAAACTCAAACATAATGTTATATTTAGTGACTTTCACTCAATTACTGTACAATTGTTTCATTGAATTTTATATTGCATTGAATTTTATAGAAATATTTCTTAAAATGCCGTCCAATCAAAAGTGACTTTGATTTCATTGATTGCTTTATAATTGTCCTTAAGATTATTCGCCAACAAATGTCAGAAATGTACCCTCTCTTCAATGCACCCAAAGAATATTGTAATGCTTGCCAGCATTTCCGCCCCTTCTTTACCCCGTTTATTGAATATTGAATTTGTGGACTTAAATCATAATCAATGAAATCAGTGTTCAATGAATTCAAGGAATATTAAAAAGCAATAATTTTATCAAATGTTATTCTCACTCAAAATCAGTTGAAATGAACTTTTTTGACGTCATTTGACGTACACTTAATTGAAACAAAATTCATGTAATTTTGATTATGTTATTTAATAGTTATTAAAGTCAATTAAGAAATGTATTTGTGTTGAAGAGTTATGAAAAATGCCCCTTAATTGTGATAGCAGTCATTAGCATTTTGGCATTGATAATAAATCGATTAACCTTGAACAAATTCCCCAAACTTTATGAAAGTGATTGATTGTAAAGTGATTTGTTTTTTGACAAAAAGCAAAATATTTTTCATTTTGAGCATAAATTGATAATAAATTTTGAAATGTTTTCATTGAAAGTCGAATTCAATGAAATATTATCGAACAATTAGTTTCCAATTCACCTAGTTGAGTCAAACTCAAAATTGAAACAAAATATCTTACTATTTATTGTTATATTCAGAGCTGTCAAAAGGGGTGCATTTTTAAGATTGAAAACATATTAACTGTTGATAAACATATAACAACTGAAGGGTTGATAAAAAATACATATTTTGAACAAATTAATTGATTTTTTAATAGCATTTTTCATACAGTCGTTAGTTAGTTAGTTCGTCGACACTCTCGTTGATAATAAAGAGCAAATACCTCGTTGTTGATAATAAAGAGCAAATACCCCGTTGATAATAAAGAGCAAATACCTCGTTGATAATAAATAATTATACGAAAAATGCCATTCTATTAGTGTTTGACTAATCCTGGTTTTATTTAACACTTAATTGACATAAATTTTAATATTATTTTATTGAATTAAAGCGATTATAATTCAATACATTTATTTTCTTTGAATATAACTTAAATACAAATTATTATAAATTTATAAAAAAAATTAATTAATTGTGCAAGGTCAGGTTCGGTCAGGTTAGGTAAGATTTAAGACACAACTCGAATTCGATACCAATCCTAAAGGTGTTTATAATTTGATAAAACATTTTTATAAGTTTTTTTTTCACTTCTTTTCGATCACAGAATTAATTGATTCCTAAATTATTTTTGTGTTTGCATTCAATTCTCTATTAATCCTCTATTAAATCAAACAAATTATAAACAAATAAATAAATTTTATTCACAAATGTCTAACTATTATTACATTATATTTAATACAGAATATAATAATGAATAATATTTTTATAATATTGAAATACAGTTCACATCTTCTCTAATAAATATCTTCTGACTCTCTATTCGACGGAAAATACCTTAGAATAAAATTGTCATTAAATTAGACCAATGTATGTATGGATGGACTCACTGATGATATGGCGGGTCATCGAAGAAAGGGTCAAATCTAAAAATAATATCAAAATATAATATAAAAACGTTTCAAAATTCGAGAAAAATATTCAAATCTATGTTAAACAGAGAGAAGTCATAAAATATGTGCCCGAATATACAGAATATTTGAAGCATAAAACCCAGGGATCTAACGATAGTATGACTAAAATTTATTTATATTTTTCCATCAAATCGTTGTTTATATAAAATAAAAACTAGTTTTCAAACCATTCTGTCTGTCATCGATTCTGCATAATTCGGGTGTCAATACAGGGGCTAATGTTTACTTAATTTTATATTTAATCCAAATATGAATACCTTTCCCGAATTCTACGCTCGAATAAGTGGTCAAACAGTGGCGGGGAATATAGTCTTCTAAAACAACCGGTCGGTTCTCTTCTATCATAGGGGTAGGGAAAAGGCCTTCTCTGACAGACATCGAAATAATCCCTGAAATACTGAAATCTTTCGCAATGATCGTAAGGACGCGAACTCGGATTCACACGCCTATAGCCATTAAGGGAATGCCTTTGACGCCCGACCCGTCCCCGAACGCGTTCTTCAAAATTAAGCGGACATTCCTTGGACCAGTGACCACATCTACCGCACCGATAGCACTGACCTTTGCCTCCCATTCCTTTCAAATATTTCACGAAATAAAAAACTAATTTTGAATTTTAAAAATATGTGAAAACAATTAAAAAAACAATTATTTTATAACTATTTTTGATAACAAATTCAAAACAAATTATAATGAATTGAATATAAAGCAAAGTCTAATACCTGGCTTAGTTCTCACTTTGCTATGGCTCAGTTCAACCGATATTTTATTGCCCTTAAACTCACTTCCATTGAGTTTTTGAATTGCATTCTTTGTCTCTTCATCTGAAGACATGTGCTGTCAATACATCATTGAATTACATGTCATTCATAACTATTAAGCATTACTGACAACAAAACCATAATTCTTGACAATATCGCACTCTTCTACCCGTCCATATTTGTCGAAGAGTGCATTCAACTCATCCACTTTACAACTTTCCGGTATATTTCCGACGTATATCTTAGTTGTCTAATGAAAACAATTGTATTAAACATTTATTTATCAAAAAACGTAAAACTTATATAAAATCAAATTAAAATAAAAATACTTTTGTTGTCATTTTTTTAGTACTCATCACAAAAGTTTCATCGAATTATCGGTCGTTTTCTTCATACAAATCATTTAAAACAATATCAAATGCGATGAAAAAAATATTTTTTGTTCTCATATATTCTTTAGTAAATAAGTTGTGAAACGACTTTCCTGTGAACACATCTGAAGAGTAACTAAATTAAGCGAAAGTCTCTAAAGACGGAAATATAATAAAAATGATTTATGAACTAAAAAGTGTCACTCGAATAGTCTAATGGATAAAAGAGATATGAAAAATAGGTTTGGGTTTGAGAGCACAGCCAAAAAATGTCACTTTTCTTCCAAGTCTCGTAAAGAGAGTTTTTGTGAAGATCTTCATTAAAGTTAAATTTTTTTCAAATTACAGCTAAGAATGTAGTTATAAATAGACACCAGTTTTGTAGTTTGTGTTGATTTTAGGCAACTCTTAAAACTCAAAACTTTTATGATTCTTAAGATTTTATTTTGGCTTTCATTAAATTTAATCCAAACTGTGATTAGTGTGGGATTACCAAGGTTGTTTGCATGATAACATTATACTATGCCTTTTATGTGAATAAAAAATGTTTTATTTAATTAATTTAAATCAAAAATTTTTATAATTGTGAATAAAATTTAATAATACTTTGATTTTACACTAAAATGACCCAAATTTTGATAAAATGTTTTTGAGATTATTATATAATTCTTGTGCTTTGAAATCATTTCGACCAAAGATATGACTTTTATTTAGGTTTGTATTGAATTATAAGGGTTTAGGTCAAGGATTTCTATCAAAAGTGGTCCGACGTCTTGAGGATCGACTTCCAAATAGATCCTGATGTGTTGGTCGTGCATAATATGCAGTTCCTCTAATTTGGTCATATATTTCAAAAATTTCAGTTTTGCCTCACATTTGGACTTATATTTTGAGAACAAATATCTTTGAAGTAAATACATATAAGTCTGTTGTTCCAGTCTAGCGATGGGACAGGCATTCAATGGTTTGCTTTCAACAACATTTACTCACTTTATAATGTCCTTGTGGATAATGTTGGGACGATCCGGAGTAAACAATATGATTGCAGTCAACTGAAATGATTGGCAATAGTTGTCATGAGTTAACTAATTGTTTATATGAGTTAACAATGGATTTGATACCAAATTAAGGACATTGTGATCGCAATCCCATTCCTTTTTGAGTGTTTGCATGAACTTCTTATGTGCCTCATATAAATTACCTTGCTTGGCCTGCTTGAACACTTCGAGCTTGATCTTGGTAGCCTCATCTTGGTTCTATTTGTTATATCAATTACTATAAAAGCAAATCTCATGACTACTTGCCATCAAAACAGCCCAATATTCGTGTTCAGTATTGAAATTGATAACTGAGCGCATAATGAGCATCTCAAAGCACCCGGCCTTCATGAGCGCAATTTGGTCGTGTTGACACAACTCCTTGAATGCTCTCATCTTTTTCGACATAACAACCAATTTCCTGATCGCTTGATCGCACTTAAGGGCCAACACTTTTGTCGTGTCGATTATGTCCGACAATTCAGATGTCATTTTCAACTCTTCCGTATTTATTCTGTAGTTCATGTCTGATGTGGCCATCGATAGTTCCCTCATCTTTTCCGACTCATATCTATTGAAATCAGCGCCCATCGAATCGTCGGACAATTCTTTTAGTGGAATCGATGCGAACTCCAGTTCCACGACTTTCTCGAAGACAATCTCTGGAATGTCTTCGTCTTTATTGCAATTATTAACATATTTTAAACTCTTTTCGTTCGCATTGAAGTCACCGATACTATCGATGCAATTGTTTTTGATACTTTCAATACTGGAACCGACAATAATGACTGAGCACTTGTTATCCATCTGTACTTTCGGTGAATCACTTGAATCCGAAACGATGTCTCCTTTTTGTGACTTAGTTTCAAGACATTGAACTTCATTACAATAAATGCATTCCTTTTCTTCTGAACTGTTTTTCATCACTGAATGACATATTTCATTGTTATCATTGACTCGTATGGGCCGGACATCACCATCGGGTGCAGATCCCGAGTGATTGAAATCCCAGTAATGTCTTGAATCAGATGTGGAACTACTGATAATCTCATTTGTATTCGTTTCTGCACCTATGGATGTGTTATGAGAGCCGGAACTCAAAGGTCTGTCGTTATTCTTTTGGATCAAATGAACCATATTTGGAAACTGATAGGAACTGGTGGTCGAATCGGCCACTTTTGACACTTTATAAGGGGTTTGACGTTTTTTGCGATTTTCAGCAATTTTTGTCCTCAAACACATCCGTTCCTCGTCTGATAAAATCCATTCCTAATAAATGGTAAAAATATTCAAATTTTAAAATTTATTTCAAAATTATTTCAAAACAATTTTTCAATACTTTTCTCATTCCAATGTCAAAACATTTCTTTAATCGACATTTTTTACAAAATTTTCGAGTAATTGAATCTATTTTACAATTGCTATCAAAAGGACACTTAAAGTCCTATTCAAACAAAATACAAAACATTAATACATTTCACAAAATAACAAAAATAATACCTTTTTTCTCAACGCATTCCTACGGAAGAATGCTTTACACGATTCACATGTTATGGCATTAAAATTATAGCCTTTATTCAAATTAACAAATAATTGATTTAAAAATTCATTTCAGTTTCTCATTCAAGACATTCCATACCATGAGCTTTGTCTCCACATATACCACAAACTTTGACCACTTCTTTATCATTCATGGCTTGAAAATCACTTCTGGTTAAAGCATTTCAATCAATAAACATCACATTTAGGATATCAAAGAGCAGTTGTGTTTAGTGTAAGCGAAAACTTGAGATAAAATTCATTTATAATTATATCGTTTCATAAAATTTTCGTTTCATTTCTTACTTTATGAACACATTAGTTATTGCATAAAATTCTTGTTTAATATAAAACAAAAATTAAAACAAATTCGTTATTTCATTTCATATAATAATAAGACATTTATTAATTGAACACAAATTATATATTTTTTGTTTCTTTTGATTGAAAATAAAATGTTTTTCAACAAAATTTATACAAATAATAATAATAATGATAACAGTGTTAACACAGTATCCAAGACATTGAGATAACTCTTATATCTGTCGAAGAAAACAACCGAAATGTTTGTGAATGTAATCAAAAATATTAATTAAAACTCAATTTAATTGAATATTTCAGAACTTCATTATTAATAGATTTTAGTACAATTAAATTGTATATAAAGTACAGTATATCTCAGCCCTGAATGTGTAGATCAGTATTAAGTTATGAATTTGTCACTTTGATAGCACTGATAGCAGTGGCCAATACTTTTCTAAACTTGTTTTTCATCAAACATAAGATTGCTTTTTAATAGTAATTTCAAAGCCATAAATGAATATATACTTCAGAGAAGAGATAAAACATTTGTAAGCAATGAAAAAAAACTTTATTCAAACTCAAGGTTTTGTCATTTCGTCATTTCGTCAGATATTCCTTTACTTATATATTGTCTGAATTGAAAACATATATTAATAATGATTCGGAGATTGGTTTGAATTACAAATAATATTATAATTTATACAAAAAAGAGGGGAAAGTGTCTAAAGAAATGTCAAACTTTTAGAACTCAAATGATAGACTCCAATGAAGACAGAGATCACAGAATCAAATGAGCATTGGATGAGACCTCTCAACGAACAGTACATTAGCCATACATATAATAATGATTTGAATCATCGATGAAAACATTTATGACATAAGAGTTTTGGTTCATTTTTAGTGCAAATCAATTACATTTTGAATGGATTTTCAACAGAATATCTGAAATACAAATCACGAAACCATTTAATTAGTAGAGAATATGTTTTAACGAAATCTATTCTTAATTTATTTGACAAATGTTTTGATTAATTTAAAAGTAATTATAATATATTTAAATATTTATATTATATTTGTTTTTACAACAAATAAAAGTCAATAATTAATATCTAAGATCTCTTTGACGAGAGGCCCGGTATTCAACTGTTTGTGATCTTTTTCGATGTAATTTTGTTTATAACTTTCATTCAATTTATGCAAATCTTGTAAAACATTTATAAGTTTCAAAAACTTTGATTTGGCCTCGCATTCAGAGCCACATCTGAGCCTCAAATAGCGTTGAAGTAAATACATATAAATGTGTTGTTGAAGTCTTAAGAGAGACCAAAGATTAGACACATTTGAAAGTAAAGGTCATTTCAGTCATGTTTTCACTCACTTAACCAAATCCTTGTGGATTAGGTTCGGGCGGTTGGGGTCAAACAGTATGATTGTCATCAGCTTTCAATTAACAAGTTATGAGTGAATTGAATGTTATAATGAGTTATGTTATGAAAGTAATACCAAATCCAAAACGAAAGGATCGGAATCCCATTCCTCACATATGTTCAGCAAATATGTTTTGAACAGTTGATAGACATCTCGTTTACCGGCTTTTAATATATCCAATTTGAATAGGATTTTGTTGTTTGAGTCCTGTATTCAAAAGACAAAAGCATGTGTAGTGTAATCTCAAACACCATTAGCACCTGTATGTCTGTATTATACCAGAGTGAATGTCCAACTCTCGCTCTCACTGCTGAAGTAAAGAGCAGTTCTCATGAGAAGCACTTCTAAGCTGCCATACTTGACCAAGGCCAGTTGGTCATTGTCGCACATGTTCTTGAATGCTGTCAACCCTTTGCTGACTTTAATTAATTTTTGGACAAAAAATTCAAACTTTTTGATAAAAAATGAAGCGATTTGTTCAAGATTTTGTCCAACTTCACAAACAGACCTCTCGTGTGATAATGGATTTTCGAGATCTATTGATGCGCTGAATAACTCCAAGAGACGATTGCACTCGACTTCAGTGAAACTGTAGTCACCCAAAGGCTTTGGAAAGGGAATGACCGATAACTCCAATTCCATAGCCATTTGATAGGTTTTGTCACAGATTTCGTGGTTTTGTTTTTCATCCATTTCTTCACTTTTCAAATAGTCTTCGATTTCAATAATATTAGTAATAATTTGGTCATCGCTTATATCATGTGAGTTGTCATTGATGTCATTGATGTCAACGTTTGTAGAATCGGGTGATTGACTCAGAGCTGAATCAACTGATTTCAAGTTCTTATTACAGGTTTGTTTCCATTTGCGGTTCTCTTCAATCTTATGTCTTCTTAATTCCCTTTCGTTTTCATTTAGTATCCATTCCTACGACAGTCCCAATAGACCTTGGTTAATTGCATGATAGTCAACACTAATTAATACCTGTCTCATCCCAACAGAAAAGCATTTTTTCAATCGACACTTTCGACAACTTTTTCGCGTAACGACAGATATATGGCAACTGTCATCGAAAGGACATTTGTATGCCTTTTATGACAAATTATTTTCAAATTTTTGTTTAAAAATATATCAATTCATAATTACATCCAGTTTTGAGGCATTCCTTCTGAAGAATGCTTTACATGACTCGCAAGTTATGGCACAAAAATTATAGCCTAAATACAAAACAGAATAAATATTTGAAAACATATTTAAAAATAATTAAAAACAATTTCATATTAATTTCAATACATTCATACCGTTTGCCTTTTCTCCGCAAACATAACAAATTTTAGTGTACTTTTTGGACCGCATTTCACAATTAAGACTCAAAATAAGTTATTTTTGCATTGTTTATAAAATGGTTGAAAATTAGAAACTTTTATCATTTTATTTGCTTTTATGTCGAGTTTTATTACAGACTGAATATCAGATAATGAGTACAAATCAAACTCCACTTCTGATTGCGGGCACATTTGTGTTCAAAGGGCCACATGTGATACCGAGACATAAATACATAATGAACATTGGTCACTTTGTCTTCTGCAGGGGCATAAACATAATCAAAATATGTATCAAAATATAATAAAATATACTGTTTATGAGTTTAGATAACAAATACTTTTCATATAAATTTATATTTAATATATTTTTGAATAATTTTCAAATTAATTGAATTTAAAATAATATTAATAATAAAAGCGAAAATCTTTTGAATATTTTCGCCGATAATTATTAACTAATTTTTGTCAATTGAATGAAATTTCAACAATCGATAGATTATTCAGTTATTGGTCAGAGTTTGTGATTTGACGTCAAGAATCTCCTTAAGAAAGGGTTTCAAGTCGTTTCTATCGGATGAATTCAAACGAATGATTTGTCCCAGAATATAGACAGCTCTTAAAATATTCATTAGTCTTAAGAATTTTGATTTGGATTCACATTCCGATTGATATCTTAATCGTAGATAACGTTGGAGTAAATACTGGTATGACTTGTGTTGAAATCTAAACGAAATCAATGTTTCATTCAATGAGTGAAGAATGAAATGAAATAGCAATTGTCTCACAGAACGACATCCCTGTGCACCAGTCCTTTCGTGTGCGGATTAAATATCATTATTGCCGTTATCTTTGACAGAGAATAACAATGAATTGAATTGTGATTTGAATTATGAAAAGCATTACTAAATCGATGAGAACATAGTCTGTGTCCCATTCCGTCCTCATCGAGTCCAAGAAGGCCTGGAAGGCGCCGTATATATTACGACGACCCGTCTTAAATAAATCCAATTTCAACAAAAAAGAATTGCTTTCGTCCTATAAATGAGTTTTTATATAAACACAAAAAAACCATAAATTCTGTCAATATATGCCTAACCAGAGGTAGAGTCCATTCTTTAGACTCAAAGTTATAGAAAACAATTGAACGCAAATTGAAGACTTCGACACATCCATACTTGACCAAGGCTATCTGGTCGTCGAGACACAACTCTCTGAAACACACCAAATGCTTCACCGCTTCCACTAGTCTTCGTATATCTCTATCAAAGCGTTCAGACATTTTCTGTCTGAGCTCTTCCATTGTCGTCATTTCAGACGACCAGTTTGTGATCAATGGGTCGCGAATTAGTTTGATTGCACTCAAGAGTTCCATCAGTTTATTGGTCTCCAACTCATTGAAATTATTGCCGTAATCAGTGAGGGGTCGAGCGATGGGTCGAGCGATGGGTTGATTGTCTGAATCAGTTGTGTTGGAGGCCATCGAGTCTGAAGTTATGGTCAAATCGATATCTTTTTTGAATTTTTTAATTCTCTTATTTTCTTGGATTTTGATTCTCATGAGTTGTTTCTCTTTGTCAGTCAGTATTGACTCCTATGAAACAAATCACTTTATTAGACAAAATTCATTACTTTTTTAATACTTTTTTCATTCCGACTGAAAAACATTTATTTAAACGACATTTTTGACAGAATTTTCTCGTAATTGAAGTTATTTTGCAATTTTCATCGAAAGGACAAATAAATTGCTATTTGAATATATAATAAAACATTTTTTAAATAAAATGGATTTCTTATGGTTTGACATAAAATACTTTATTTTTTAATGCAGTTCTTCTGAAGAATGCTTTACACGACTCGCAAGTTATGGCACCAAAATTGGTTCCTATAATACACACAATTATAAACACTATTTGAGTCTTCAATTTGAATAAAAATTCAAATTCTTGTGTATTTCATACCAATAGCTCTATCGCCGCAAACCCAACATATTTTCACCTCTTGTTTGTCAGTCATATTATTTCAATCGAAATTTAAAAGTTTTTAATAGTTATTGAATATAATTATATTCAAAATTATATAATAATATTTGAATTCACAAACTTTTCACTAAATTATTAACATTTATTAACTTTAAGAACATTTAGGAAATTGTTTTGTAAACACATTGTCGACAATACGTTTAGTAAAACATTCTCTCATTTTATTGCAATTAATATGAAATAAAATATATTAATTATGAATATTATTATTGAAATATTGACCCAATTATTGAAATTAATTAGTATTTTATAAAAATAGTTCTCAAATATGGGAAGAAATTGTTGAATAAATCGATAAATCAATTAAGAAATTATAAGAATATACGAAAAATGTCAACAAAATTATTATTATTAATTTATCACAAATTAGATAATGATTTCAATAGCAATGATTGCAATGAGTTTGCGTTCAATATGTGGAATATATGCGAATATTCCGTATTTTTTGTTATATTATTATTTTATTTTTCTTGGTTTAAATTATTTGAATTAAAGAGCATTTTGTTTGCAAACCATTAAAAACACAATGGTTTTTGTTGTTTGATATACAGTTTTGTATTAATATAACGATACAATTTCACCAAGGTCTTTTAATTGAATAATTCAGTCATTCATATTAATAGTTTATTTTACATTTTTAGATATTTTTACTTTTTATATATATATTACAAATAATTGAATACAATTTTTTAATATAAAAATCATTAAAAACAATATTTTTATTATTGAAATCACTTTCAAAACAAGTTTATGAAAACAGTTGTTGTAATTAAACAATGATTTATAATATAAAATGATTTGATGTTAAAAATATAATTGCATTAACTGTTGAATAAATACAATTCAATAACAACTTTATGAATGAATAGACAAAACTGAAAAATTAATATTAAAATTATAATTATATATAAATGTCGATGTTTTTAGTCGATAATTCCTATCTGAAGGGGTCCTAAACATTGAGAATATTTCAAAAATGCTTTCAAACTTTACTTCATTTAAATTTCGCAATACTTTTGCAAATCTGTTAATGTATTTAAAATGTTTGAAAGTTTTAGATTTGATTTGAAGTAAATAAATATATAAGTGTTGTTGAAGTCTATGGTTTGAAAGCAATAATTATAATAAATATGAAAACAACAAAAGTATTGAAAACAAAAGTATTTTCAATTAAATTATAATTAACTCAAATCGAATATCTCTTTATGAAGTGGTGACAATAGTTTGCAGTTCTCTTCGCTCTCTTTTCTCTCAATTTCACTCAATTCATACAAATCTGTTAAACAATTCAATAGTTTTGAAAGTTTTACATTTGATTCATATTCTGAACCATATTTTGAGTGCAAATAGCGTTGAAGTAAATAAATATATAACTGTTGTTGAAGTCTATGGTTTGAAAAAATTTAAACATTTTTTAATACAAACAATCGGTAATAAAATTAGATATTTTGAAGACATTTCACTCACTTTACAATGTTTTTATGAATTATTTTCTGACGATTTGGTTCAAAGAGAGCAATAGTTGTCAACTGAACGAACATTTATTTCAATTGTAATTAAATGTCAATTAATGTGTAAATCAATTTGAATTACCAAGTTCATTACCACTGGATCCCAATCCCATTCGGGCACAACTATTTTCAATGTCTTAAAGAAGGCATTATATATTGAATAACTTGTATTTTTTATTAATTCAAACCTGACCAAGGCTCTATAATGACCATCCTATCAAAGTCAATTCAAACCATTAATACATTGAATGAATGTCAAGACATGACATTACCAAATATATTGTCCAATATTTGTTCTCAAAATCAAAGCACGAAATTCCTTGAATAGTCAAGATATGATACGCTCCATACTTGACCAAGGCCAGTTGGTCGTTGTCACACATATCTCGGAATGAATTGATATTTTTGCTGAACTCAACCAAATTCGTCATATCTCTGACAAATGAATCAAAACCTATTTTATACAAATCCATGAGATTTGAGATCTCTATCAAGTTGTTAGACATCGGATATTTGAATACATTTGTAGCCATCGATAGCTCTGACATTCGATGGACTTCTAATTCGTTGAATCCGTTATATTCAGGAATCTGTTTGAACATCGGAACCACTGATTGATCCCATGTCTTGTGTTTGCCATCATTTGTCAAATAGTTTTCAATTTCAATAATTTCTTTATTGATTTCTTCATCACTAATGGTATTGTTTTCTAAAATCTCAGTCAAAAACTCATTTAAGATCTGTTTTTGTGTAAAATCTGAATCATTTGATTCGGAATAATATATTGAAATAATATTTTCATTGAATTTTTGTTCATTTTTATATAACTTTTTTCTATGTTTTTCTTCATTTCTGATCAGTTCCTTAAATATTAAAATATTCAAAATTTTAAGTTAAATTCAAAAATGAAAATAATTAACAAATGATTACTTTTTTCATTCCTTTGGCAAAACATTTATTAAGTCTACATATTTTGCATTTTGTTCTCGTTTTGACATTTATGTCACAATTGCCAACATTAAGGCATTTGTATACCTTTTATGTGAATTTTCATTAATTTCTTATATAATATCAATTCAATTATTACCTTATTTTTCAAAGCAGTTCTTCTGAAGAATGATTTACACGATTCACACGACAATAAACTAAAGTTTTTGCCTTAAAATCATTTAAATATTTTTAAGATTTTTAATAAAATTTGAATATTTAATACCAATGGCTTTATCGCCACAAATGATGCAAATTTGATCCATACTTTCAATCGAAATATTATTTATTTGTTAATACAATGAATAACTGAATCAAATAAATGTTTTTCAAAATGAAAAATATTGTTAACCATTGAGTGATTTCAACAAATATTAGTCATTATTCTTATCTAACATTAAATGCTTATAAAAACACATTGAATTAGATTATAATTATTTGTGAATTACATTAGAGAATTGAAAGCCATTAGTTGTATCAGACATCAGAAAAGGTAGAATTTACAGACAAAACGTAATAAATCGAGCCTGGTACAAAAATAGAATAGCATAATATTTTTAATTTCATGAATACTTAATAATATTATTCATTGAGAAAAGCATCTGATTAAGGGGTATATCCAAAAATGATGGCATAATTATTGTATTTTTGTAATAAAATTTAATGTTTTTTTCAATGATTAATATTAAGTATTTAAGAAATTAAAAAATAATGCTATTCTCTTTTTGTACCAGGCTCGATTTATGACGTTTTGTCTGTAAATTCTACCTTTTCACGAACTTTAGACATCACCAAGGTGGCATATTCTGGGGCACTTGTCTCTCATCACTGCTTTACGATATGATAGCACAGTATTAAAGTCCAATGTTTTTAGATTTTCACAATAAAAAACAAAATATAATTTTTATATATTATTATTATTTAAATTTATTGCTTAAAGTTTGTCCACATTTTATAAAAACAATTCATAAATTCATTGAAAATGGCACTAGGTCATTTGGCATCATTAACATCATATTAATTTCCAATATTGTCATGAATTCTGCAATAATTGTGATCTTTCTCTACAATTGATTCCATTTATTGAATATTCTTTGAGTAAAGACTTAATGTGTGAACACTTTTGTCAAAACTCTTTACAAAGTCTTTCAAAAACTTTTACATAAAATAAAATACATTTTTATTACAATTGATATGAAATGAAAGTGTTTTTCAAAGCAAAAGATAATCATTTCATTGATTTTAAGTGTAATTTGATGTCTATTTTGGACGCAAATTCACTTATGGACAACACTTGCGTCCAATCGGCCAACAGTTGTCACTCTTTGATGAAGAACTCAATCGATGGTCCGATGTTTGGATTACAACTTCGACAATACACTTGTATTCGTCTACCGATGAACATATCGAGAGTTTAGAGATTTCTATCAATACTGAAAATAAATAAATTCTTCATCCGATCGACGAATGGTTTGACACTTAATTGATATTTTCAATTGTTTTTTAATTTAGTCATTGATTTAATGGCAAAACCTATTGATTGATCTCAAGACTAATGGTCTGATTATTGATGAAAAAACTTTTGGTTTCTTTAAATGTAAACCAAAAGAATAATCAGAAGAATATTATTTGTTAACATTTTGTCTAATTATCACAAAATGATTGTCTCCAGTTATTACGACCCCTGTTATGGTTGGGGCTATACATGCAGGGGCTTTGGTATAGATTAGCATAAGTCGAGTATCTCCTTATGAAGTGGTCCCATGTATTCTCTGTGCTTCTCTTCGATGTACTTCATCTGAAGTCGAGTCATTTGTTGCAGTTTTGGAAAAATTGTCATAAATTTGCAAAGTTTTGAATTTGATTCATATTCTGAACCATATTTTGATTGCAAATAGCGTTGCAGTAAATATATGTACATTTGCTGTTGGAGTCTATGGTTTGAAAGCATTGATTGTCATATGAATGGTATGATTGTCTATGACTTACTTCACGAGTCGGTAGTGAATCAGATTCGGACGGTTAGGGTTGAAGAGCACTATCGCTGTTAACTATAATATTGAAAATCAATTGAATGTGAATTGAATGAAAATATGTTTGTCATTGAATGCATACGAGGTTTAGAACAATGAAATCATTCTTCAGATCCAATACGAATGGTATAAACCAGTCGACGAAAAGTTGAAATATGTCTTCATCTTCTTTTTTTAAGACATCGAAGGCAAACATAAATGAGTTTTCGTTGTTCTGTTCAACAGAATATTGATTAGTAAAAAGTATTTCAATCAATCTTAAGGTAATGAATATAATTGCTGTCAATACAAGTCATCAGACATTGTAAGTCTCTCTCGAATGCATGGCTTGTATTGAAATGCAATCAAAAGTGAATTGAGTTCACAACTCACCAAATAACAGATCCAGTACTTGGACTCGAAGTTATAACTGTAGAAATACTGTAAACTAATGCAATCATAGAAGCCATACTTGGCCAGTGCTATTTGGTCGTTCTCACACAGGTCTACGAATGGATTCAAACTTTTGCATAACTTAATAAAGTTTATGATATCTCTATCCATAACACAGTGAAGAATTTTATAGATATGACTGTCCAGGTTTGACACCTCTATCATGTTCTTAGACGAGGGGTATTTGAAGATTATTGTGGCCATTGACAGCTCTGACATCCGATAGGTCTCTAAGTCAGTGAACCCCTTATTATGTGGAATATGTCTGAAAAGGGGAACCACTGATTGATCCGATGTCTTGTGTTTGCCATCATTTGTCAAAGAGTTTTCAATTTCCATAATTTCTTTATTGATTTCTTCGTCACTAATAGTATTGTCTTCTAAGATCTCAGTCAAAAAGTCTTCGGAATCACTTGTTTGTAAATATATTGAATCATTCGTTGAGTTTATGTCAAATGATATGAAATGTTTTGTCGAATCAATAGCACAGACACTTTCGTCACTTCCTTTAGTCTTCTTCACACGATTTCTTTGGATGACATCTCTTCGATATTCTCTCTCCCCTTCACTCTTAATCAGTTCCTTAAACAATGACCAAATGTTACAATTCATTTCAAAATGACCTAAACCTCAATCACTTTTTTCATTCCAATTGCAAAACATTTATTTAGTCGACATTTTTGGCAAAATTTTCGTGTCTTTGGATTTATAATGCATTTCCTATCGGAAGAGCACTTCAATGTCTGGTAAGGAATATGAGATGTAATTAACATAATAGTAATCAATGAATACCTGGTATTTAATGACATTCCTTTTGAAGAATGCCTTACAGGGTTCACATGTTATGCCACCAAAATTTCTGCCTGAATATAATCAACGATAAAAGTGAATAATTCACACAAATATCTTCTCACCGATAGCTCTATCGCCACAAACTTCACAACAAATATTGAAGTTTTTATTCATTTTTGAATTACTTTATATGATTTGAAACAATGTTTTTCAATATATTCAACAAATATTATTGAAATAAATGTGAAAATCAAACCCAATATGACTTTTGAACAAACAATTGCGTATCTAATCATCAATTTGTGATAACTGGTTGTCATTGTCAGCGCTTCACAACTTTCGACATTGAATTTCAAGGTCTTATCACTAAAATGATCACAAATTTTATACTCAATTTCTTATGAAAAAATTTAGACCAAATATTGTAATATTATTTGTTTGTAAAGTCAATGGAAAAGTTAGCCATTTGGACAGTTATATCTCCAAGCACTAAGTCCAGCACATCCTAATATACCTGTCCTCCGAATTCATGTTAATCTCAATTCAAACCATTTGTATCGAAATAACTGAATATTTAATGATTTCTTTGAATAACATTTGTTTGTATTACAGTGAATGCCATTCACTTCGGATGACTTCATAGCCATTGAATGTATTGAATGTTTTAATGATTTATTTGAAAAATATATTCAAAAACAAAACATTATTTCGTATTACTATCGATAAGTTGACTCGAAATCAATTTCTGACAAATAATGTCTAACTTCTCATGAATTGAAAGCTTTTTTGAATGAGTTGTCTTTGAAATGATTTCTTCAATTGCTTTCCATTTTTGAATCAAATCCTTATATTTAGAGGTCTTTGTGGACAAGCATTTGATGAGACCTTTCACTCCCAACTGAATCCTCGCTTCACATAAGTCAAGCATTTCTTCAATCTTTTGTCTTTCGTCATCCGATTCGATGTCAGTGAAGTCGATGTCAGCAATGGTTAAAAGAATGGCGAGAATCAGATGAAGTGCTTTGAGTTTAGAACTAAAGCCATTGAGTTGAGACAAATTGCTTTCGTGAAGACTTATCTCTTCCAAAGTCACCCGAAGATACTCTTCCTTATCGTTGAGCGCTCTATACATAGAACGAGACGTTTGGTAGTAATCATCGGATAAATTGTATGTCTTTTTCCTTCTCTCACTTTCTTCGCTCTGAGAACAGATATAAACAATGAATTGAATGACAAATGCTTTGGAAATAACATTCAATACAAACCATATTTCGATACGAGTTGTGATAAAGTGATGCCAATCGATGGCAAACAGTGGCGGCTCTGAACTGGTATAACACATGTCGAGAAGTATCGCTTTTCTCACAATCTTTGCACAAATTCAACGCTTTTATCAAATATTTGCTGATCTCTTCCTCGACCACTTCGAAGGCCTGGGTAGAAAGAGGTGCGAACTCTTGCATAAGACTTCCGACTGTGAACAGAGTTGTAGACAATTCCCAATTAATGTTATGATAGATTGTCTTGTATTTGGTCTTTCCTTTCTTTCCCAACTCATTGAGGGCTGAGTTATAGTAATCAATGGCTTTCAAGAGAAAGCGCTTCTCTTTTGTTGAGAACTCTTTACAACTGTTTTGTCTGAAGGTTGGGGCGAAAATGTGAGCGCAGGTACGCATAAGACTTCCCAAATTGGATAACATTAAGGATGTGTTCTCTTTGTCTTTGACTCTTCTGAACAAATCAACCGCTTTTTCAAAATAACAAAGACTTTTGTCAGTCAATGAATTCAAACGATTCACTTCACTCTCATTGAGATTCTGTTCATTCGCACCGGTATTAATGGTTTGGTTGAAGTGTTTGCGCGACTCATTCATGTAATAGTTGGCCATTTCGTTGCAAATATACCCCAATCTCTTCATTAGCCTCTCGTGTAAAGTGTTTTCTACCGCTTCCTTGCAATGGTTCACATCATTCAACTGAAACAAGGCCTCTTCATAGCACCGGTAGCACAACATAAGCCTCTGTTCGACGTTCTCACTATTGATCACTGGCTTATAAGCCCACCGAAACTCTTCCTTCAGTTCTGTTTTGCAGAGTTTTTCAAAAATTGTTTTCAATTGATTGCAAAACAATTCATTCGCACAGATGTTGTCATTGTCTTCATTTGTGTCATCAGTGGTGAGAATGGGTTTCAAAATCTTTAGGTGAATATCACCGCAGAGGGCGAGCAGACAAGCGATGGGTTCTTTGAGGTAATTGTTTTGATGAGTCTTTTCGATGATATCGATAGCCATTTCATAGCACATGACTCCCATTCGGATATACTTAAGAGCACTCATACCATAGGCCTTAGAGTCGGCCAATTCGGCTAAAATACAGAACACTTGAGCGCCCTTTTGAAGGAGACACACCTCAAGACATGTCCTCCAATTGGGTGTCATTTCAGCTGTGATTTGTGTCAACTCTTTGCCAGAGATCGAACCGTTCGGACAAATAGAAGTGTTTTGATGTAAGCGATCGTAATTAAGAGGAATGGGTTCTCTTGGGTTAGCCATTCTTTGTGCTTCATCTGAAGGACTGCCAAAGATATCATCTTTTTGTTGGTTTTCATCAATCAATACATTGAGACCATCGATGATGTGCTTCAGAGCTCTTTCACATTTGACATTCCACTCCAAACCACAATGTTTTTTATAACTTCTGTCACTCTTGTAATATCCGGGATCTCCTAATTTGTTGACATCAAGTGTCGCACAATTGGATTCATCACTCGATTCTTCGGTCGAATCAAAGTCATCGAAATCGAAGTCTTCGTCGTCTTTATTGACTGCATATTCCTTATCACCCAATGGTAGGAAAGTAGGATCGATGTCATTGGGGACATAGACGTCAGATAAGAGATAATGAGCCGAAGAGACGATTTGTGGATGTTTTTTAGGATCTAATAATGACAAACAATTATCTAAAAGTTTATGGATTTTGAGGTCAATGTTTGGCGAGTGCTTCGACTGATTCGTGTCTCTCATATTCTTCATATTCTTGGCCACTCTATACAAAAGCATAGCCACGGGAATGGCGTACGGATTGGAGTCGTTCTCTTGCATATAGTCTGTGCACAAAGCGGTCAAATCGTATAGTTTTACGACATCATCGTATTTGCCTTTGAAGAGCCAATACGTGTGACCTGATTTCGTTGCCTTCGACTTCATGAACGATAGGATGTTTTGAGCGATATTTTGGATCACTTTCGGCGAAAACGACGAGCCCTTCGACGACGACATCTTCGGTATGTCTTCGGTTTTGATCAGTTCTAATAACAAACATTTATTTCTTATTTAATATGAAATAATTTCGTTATTAATTACCATATTTTTGGACAATTCCTTCCAAATGGTAACACATGACAACCTCTGGCACTGAAGACATCAGGTTATCCAACCAGTAGTCCATTCCAGTCAATACGTTGATAGGACTCTTCATGTCATGGAGTCTGAGGCTGACGGCCGGGTGGTTGACGTCCCCGAAGATGGGCAGATTAGATGCCACTAACATTCGGATGTCTTCGAAAGTCCACAAAACGTTTCGAACAAATCCCGTAAACTTTGACTGAGTTTTGTCTTCGATTCGATCCAATTGTTTGGTCATTATATCAGACATTTCGCTGTCTTTGTTATAATGACTGAAATACAAGTCTTTTGTTTCAATTTCATTGTCTTCTGATTGGGAGCTCTTTTTAGGTGACAATTGAAGATTGTCTTCAGGTATGGCTTTGTCATCGGTTTGGCTGTGGTTCTGATCGACAGAATAGTGCAAAAACTTACAGAACATGTTCTTTGACTGCAAGACGTCGCGAGTGATCGGCTTTTTGGCAATCATTGACGTATTGGTCATCGGAACTGATAAAAGACTTTCAGTCAAAGACAAAAAAAAGATATCAAAGACATACCGATCATGTCGTCGATGAACCTCTTAAGCCATGACCACTGTTTGCTCTCATTGTGGATCAGATGCTTCGCTAAATCGAATTCATCGATGAGTAAACTATTGCCGATTCGGTGAACCATAAGAGAGATGAGAGTCGAGTCGAAAGGCATTAATAATAGCTTTTTAATACATTCCGAATCTGCGATCACATCAACACTTCCAACACATTCGGTGAAGTTGTTCGCCATCCGGAATGAGGACAACATCGAAGAGTTATTCTTCCGGAGCGGATAACTCCAGTTATAGCCACCAAACCTTCCGCACAACCAGTTGTCTGGCGGTGTCTTCAGGTTTGTCTTCTCAGACAACCGCCAAAACTTTGACCGATTCGATGACAAAGAATCAAATTTTATGATTGAATTGGATTTTATCGATTCCATCGATTCCATGGCCAACGAGTCGTCGTTTGAGGCCATTGTCTTCAAAACACAATTCGTTTCACAAATAAATATTTGTTTTTATTTTCATTAAAACTCTTTTTATAATTATTTCGTCACTTATTTCCAGACCTTTCGACACATTTCAAGACATTTGACCACAAATTATGTGACGATTTTATGAGTAAATGCATTTGAATTGTATTGAGGGTTAGATATAATGGTATGAAATATCTGTACGTAATTTATGGATAAATTCGTTTTTGTGTCAAAACATTAAGACTTAAATTGGTTTTGGTTTTGATTTGTTGCCAATAATGTCTTCACTGATAACGAGTCCATCGACTCAAACGAGCACTTCTTCGGCGCTGAGACAGACCCAGGCCTGCGATGACGGCAAGAAGTTTGCGGAACTGTTCTACGAGAAGTTGGACAAAGGAAGACATACCATCACTACTCTCTTCCACGAATCGGCGACTTTGGTCTGGAATGGACACCACGTGACGGGACGGACACAAGTGGTGCCCTTCTATGAGGCCTTACCCACAATCGAGACCCAGTTGTACTCCATCGACGCCCAGCCAGTCCTGGAGGCGGCGTCTGGCCATCAGACGAGTATAGCTGTCGTATGTAATGGCAAAATGAAGTTCACTGGAAGTAATACCAAGTCTTTCACCGAATCCTTTCTATTGACCGCTGAGAACAATGTCTGGAAAGTGTTGGCCGACACCTATCGGAACTATTGACCACTTCTTCACCACTTCTTCACCCATTTGGCCATCAATTCATTTATAATTAAATTATATTTTTTGTAATTTTTATAAACTTTTCATTGAATTGAATTTGTATTAAAATATAAATAAATTGTTTTCTCAAATGAATTGCATTTCAAGTCTTGAACTCATTTATTGTTGAATGAATTGTTGAATCAAAACTCATTCATAACTTCAAGTATTTAACGAAAGTTCAAAATTCAAATCAATTTCGAGAATATTCACCAAAATTAGAAGAATCCAAAAGTGATAAATGGGTTACATCTCCGGCACCTTCATCTTCGGTGTGGCCCTTGCGATGGGCATTATTGTCGGGGTTTACATCTCTAACGAATATCAGATCAAAAGTGTTCAACAGTTGTTTGATATCGTTTCGGACTTCACATCCCCCGAAGACAGTGCACTCTTCGGTACGAATGGAAGTGCTCTGCAAAACAACACTCGAATGGATGTCCAAAACATTTCACATCAATTATCAGTAAAATAATTGTTTATAACTTTTGGATCTTTTGTTCAAAATTCTAATCAAATCTAAATTGTTTTTATGTCTTATTTTTCAAATAAAAGTTTTGCCAAAATTTTTTAAATAAGTTTTTAACTTTTTATTCATTTATATTCAATTCTTTTGATTTTGTTCAACACTTCCATCACATCTCATGTCATAAACTTTGAATTTTGTCATTTTTAAAGACAAACACTTTTTAATGATTATATAATTAGCAGAAAATGTAATCATATTTCAAATCATTGTATAATAAAATTTGTGAATAAATATAAAGTAATTGCATTACAAGAGTTGTCACCCTTTCAGGGGCTGTTCATCCATTTAAAGCAATTTGTTTTGTAATCTATTTATTAAAATTCTTAAATAAAAATCTCTAAACTTTTTCGGAAGACTTTCGATACGTTTGACGGCTTTATCCAAACCATTGAAGGCATCGATCGCTGGATTCAAGTCTTTATTGCCATAAACGTCAGACTTATTGTAAAGGTTTTCATCTGATATCTGTTTGTCTTTCCAGAAGAAATTCAAACCAATGCTGAACTCAAGAGCTTTTGTGTTGTGGAACCAAAGGGATGGTATGAAAAGGGATTCACTTTCTTCGAGTATGCATTCATATCGGATGGCATTCAAGAAAAGTGGAAACTTCTCCTTCAGCTGATCCAAGGGTTCGTCAATGTCTATGATCTTTGACTTATCCGACTCTAAGTATAGAGAGAGACAGTCGTCGGGCGGGAAGAGAACCACTCTTTTGCGACCTCTGATCTGCACTAATATGTTGTCCATAATGTCGTAATGCGTCCAAAGAACCAAATGTTTGGATGAGATGCGAAAAACACTGGAAAAGAGTTGCCTTTTATGACTGTCTTCGGAATGACTTTCATTGTCACAAATTGACAAAAACGAAGGAATTCTTATGTCTTCACTAATGGACGGAAAGTGTGTCCTAATGTTTGCCACATCTCTGGCCCGACGGTCAGAGCCTATGGATCGCAAGTAATAATAGCTTTGACTATCGTTAAGACATTTGTCGATAAAGTCATTAAAAGACATCGTTTTATACGAAAAGTTTTTGGTAATGAAATCAAGTTTTGGATCACTTGAGACGTGAACTGAAATTGATTTGTCTTTCAGTTTATTCATCAAATAATTTGGTGTCCAATCAGTCAGACAGTGACCAAAGTCTGCATTTTGTATGACAAACGGCACGTCTTTTGCCACCAATTCGTTGAATGAATTCGTGTCCAAACCATTGAATTTGTCCACTCTTTTCACTTCCATATTATCAACAATTTATCGTTAATTCAATTATTAATTTAAAACCACTTTTAATCACATGTTATGTAAAACTGTAAATAAAACATCATTTATGGCAAGTGGTCTGAAAATAGCCTAACCTGTGGCCAAACATCACATGTCTGTCCACAAATAAAGTGGACAAAAGTTGTGCCAAAGTCTGAGAGCTCTTTAATAACAAAGAGTTAATATTAAATTAATTAAACATTTATTAAAAACATTTCAAAAGTCAATAAACTATTGAATGAATGAATGTTTGGTTTGTGTTGTGTTTGGCACACATTGAGAGCATTGAAGCCAATGAGAGCTCGTATGACATCGTGTGAGTGATGTCACAACCGATGCCTAAATGGGATGACATATCATATCTGTGTTGCATAAGCTGTTGGCGTCTGTCCTGTCCTAACAGTCCTATCATATCTACAATATCTGCCTTTCCTTCACATTTGTTATTATAATAATTGTTTAAATTATATTCAATTCAATCGACTGAAGGACTGAAGCACTCATTGAACATGTCTTCAGAAGTGGACAAATCTGGGGAACAGTTGGAAATGGACGAAGAGATTTCAGTTAAGGAGAAACTGAATCCCAGTCCCGACTCGACCTCACCCTCCAAAGTGAAGTTCACGTCTGGAGGCGATGGCAAGAATGGAGAGGCGAAGGTCGACATCGACAATAGGATGGGACGGGCGGTTGGGATGAGTAAAGAAGAGCTCATGAAGTATGCGAACGACCCGTTTTGGGTGAGGCTTCGGATGGCTCTCTTCGTCCTCTTTTGGGTCATCTGGTTCTCAATGCTCTTCGGAGCCATCGTTATCGTCGCCTTCGCCCCCAAGTGTGCGATCACGACATCCCTTCCCTGGTGGCAGAAGACCACTATATATCAGGTATACGTGCGCTCATTCAAGGACTCCAATGGCGACGGAGAGGGAGATATCGGAGGACTGATCAGTCGATTGGATTACTTCAAAGACCTTGGAATCGAAACATTGATTCTTTCGCCGATATATCCGTCAGAAATGGCGGACTCGGGCTATGATGTGACCAACTTCACAGACATTGATCCACGTTATGGCTCTTTGGATGACTTCGATCTGTTGGTGGAAGAGATGCACAAAGAGGAGAGGAATATGAAGATTGTGATCGACTTCATCCCCAACCACACCAGTGATCGTCATCCATGGTTTAACGCATCCCAAGCCAATGACCCGCAATTCAAAGACTATTACGTCTGGCGCAACGGCACTGGCACTGGCTTTCCTCCCAGACCTCCCAACAACTGGAAGTCAGTGAACGGTGGGTCGGCCTGGAGTTGGAGTGATGTCCGAAATCAATACTATTTGCATCAATTCCTTCCACAACAACCGGATCTCAATCTTCGTAACCCAGAGGTCAGACAGGCTTTGAAAGACGTTTTGCAGTTTTGGCTCAAACGCAAAGTCGATGGCATTCGCGTCGACAGTATCTCTCATCTCATGGAAGACAGCAATTTCGAGTCTGAAGAAGTGATGGGAACAAAGTCTTTTGGCAATGACTACAACACTCTCAAACACGACAAGACAAGAGCACATGCGGACAATTTGGACCTTCTGAAGGAATGGCGTAAAACTGTCAAACAGTTTGGTCTAAAGAGAATATTAATATTAGAATCTTATGAACCGTCGGAAGAGTTGATCAAATACTATGGTTCGGATGAAGACCTTCTCATCGATTTGCCCCTGAATTTCAATTTAGTTGATGTAAACCTTGATACGAAAGCAGTGGTGTTGAAGGAAAGGCTTCAATCGTCGATTCGAGCCATTGATGGCATGGAATGGTCTCATAAACAGAAGCCCTGGTCTGCATGGGTTACTGGCAGTCACGACAAGTCGAGAATCGTCTCCCGATTGGGGGACAGACTCTCCGATGGATTCTTAATGTTGGAGTTCATACTTCCCCGCAATACCCCTGTTGTCTACTATGGCGATGAGATCGGAATGATAGACAATATGGACATTCCTCAAAGAACATTACAAGAAGGCGATAACTCGCGATTCCATTCAAGGTCTCCAATGCAATGGAGTCGAAACACCAGTTCCGCTGGCTTTAGTGATGAGGAAGGCGTTCGGACATGGCTTAAAGTGGGCAAAAACTACCCCCAAAGGAATGTCGAAATTGAATTGAATGACAACAAGACTTCACACATAAAAGTGTTCAAAGCTTTGGTCGATTTACGCAAAAAGGGTTTGGAATCAATACTTTTGGGCAAAACTGATTTCCCAAACATCTCCGACACCGACAATGTCTTTGTGATGACTCGCACGAGTGAAGACAGCGGTTATCTTCTGGCCATTAACATGAATACGGCTCAAACCAAAACGGTTCGTTTGAGAGAACCCTATCTGCCAGACAATGGAACGGTATATCTGACCGACTCCGAGACCAGTGGAGATCTGATCGGAAAACAAATAAAATTATCTGAACTTTCACTTCAGTCCTCGCAATCGATTCTCATTGAATTCACTCCAAAGCGCTTGGAATGAAGACATGAAGACATTTGTGGTTATCATATATACAGAAATATTTACAAAATAACAAATAGTTTCAATTTCTTGTCATTTGTTTCGTTTGATTATTGGCTAAAACACATAATTATAGTTATATTTAGATTTAGATTATATTAAAATGTTTTAAATGTTTGCAAAAATTGGTTTAAATTTTAACAAATGTATTGAAATTATATTACAATAAATACAAAACTTTTAGCATTTATTTCATTTTTTGTGTTCAATATTAAAACAAAATAATTATCTGTTATTAAATACGAGAGAATACAAGACATTAAGAGAATGTCTGAGAATTTTGTGAAGTTATTGTCTGTATATTTGATTAAAATGATGGGAAAAATGCATTTGTTGTACGAAAGTGTGATTTAATGCAATTTTTTCTAAGTTTAAGACAATTATAAATACATGAATTCCTTCACTCAAATCGTTTTCAATGTTAATTACATGAAACTGACAACACTTGACGGGATGTCCACAAACAATAAGTTTAGATAATATGCAAAAATAGTCTTCAATTGTGATATGAATGAGACATTTGATGATAACTACCTGTTCCGCAATCATATCCTAATCTCATTCATCAATTGAAAGCAATTTTATTGTTATATAAATTCAATACAGAATCCAATTCTCATTGTTGTCATAGCAATAGTAATGTCAAAAATATAACAAAAATCAAACATTCATTAAATTAACAAAAGATTCATAAAATATAATTAAAATTGATTTCAATTTTGAATGATTTGCTGAAGTGTTGTACGAATGGATGACTCGATTGTCAGTAATTCTGTATTCTGTGTTAGTGTCAGCGGACAGATAGAGAGCTCACAATTCATTGGCTTTGATAACATTTATTGCAAATATTGCTATAAATATGGGAACGACTGGTCTGTGATCTCTGGTATAGAAGACGGTATTTCACAGATCACGAGAAAAAGCGATAATAAAGACCTCTTTGTTTGGAATTTTCCAATTGAAATAGCCTTCAAATCAAGCAATCCTTTCGGTTGGCCTCAATTGGTTTGTATGTATTCAGTGGTCATTCAATGCATATAATCCTATGCTTTGATTCACATCCAATTCTCATATCTATTCACAGTAAGTGTCTATGGCTTCGACTTCTTCGGCAATGATGTGGTTCGTGGCTATGGCTCGACTCATATTCCGCCAATTGCTGGTATGCATAGAAAGGCAATACCGATGTTTGTGCCCCAGTCCTCATCATATGTCCACCGGTTCACCAGTTGGTTAAGCGGTCGTAAACCGGAATTCATAGATCCAAAGGTTGTGGCACAGAGTGAGGGCCGGGAAGTGATTAGAGTGTCTTCTAATGGTTATGTGAATGTCGTATTCAATATAGTTCTCAAAGATTTCCAAAAATATGGTTTTTGTGTATAATTTTAATTGATTTTCATATTGAACTACCGGTGCTCTCCTATTATGCCCGCATTTATTTAATATATTTGTAATAAATTTTGACAAAACTTTGACATAAAATTGAAATAAAAATCATATTATATATGAAATGACATTTCTTTTGATATTGATATTGAGTATTCTGTGAATTGTTTGACAATAAAAATGAACTGAAAATGACTTTTAGAGGAAATGACTTTTCAACTGAAAAACACAAACTAAAGGAATGAATAGCAGAGAAAACTTTTTTTACTTTGGGTTCACTTAACGCCCAAAACCTCCTATTGTTTGCAGTGAAGGACAAGTGTAATAATCTTCAGCCAAAAGATGTATTGAATGTTGTTTAACATATAAATGACTTAACAGTAAAGTTATAATCATTTTATGAAAAGAACAACAATTTTAATATTATTATACAATATATCTCAATATAAAACAAAATATCTTTTATAAACAAATTCAAAATAACGAATAAATTGAATCGGATTTACATTTAAACCCCTTTTCTATTATAATATTTAATGAGTTTTTGTTTTAAACTTCTTTTTGACTTATATTTACTATTCATTAAAATTAATTTATTTCTAAACTAAAAGTAGTTTTGATTTCAAATTTATTTGATTTTTGATCGAATCCGTCAATGAGTTAATAATTATCTTCAATTGTGGCACCAATTTATTGATCAATTCATGACATTCTTAGCCTCACTTCCATTGGTTCCCAATCCCTATTAGTATATCTATCCACTCTTTTGTCATCTTTTGGTCAATTGATTAACGAATAAATTGTTTTGTGATTCAAATAAAAGTTTCATTCAATGTTTGAACGAAATGTAATTTTCATAAATAGAGTCAAAATATACATAAAGTACTCCCTGTGTTGTAATCTTTTCATCGTTGTCCTAACAGTCTTTCCTTTAGCGCAAGAGATTGTGTCCAATTATAGTCACGACATTCAGTCATTTGATTTAGTTTTTAAGTAAAAGTATTGTTTTTTCGACAAAATTCTCAAATTTTTGAAACAAATTTGTTTTCTTTTGTCAATTATTTATGTTTTAATAGTTTTAATGTTTAATAAAAATTATTTTTTCACTTTTGTTTTTGAATTCTTTAACTCCAGAAAAGTTTGAGTCCTATTATGAGCCGCTTTACCAAAGGTTGTGTCAAAAAACAAATCGATTTTTTGATAAATTAATTAATTTTAACGATTATAACAATTGGATCGAAAAGATTCGAGAGTATAGTCGAAGACATTGGAACAGATGATCACAAATGAGTTCATCGATATTTTGTAAAAATTCTTTGATTATAATTATTTATGACTTTTTGAAACCAATAATTAAATTGAAATTTAATTCAAAATCAAAGCCTTTCCTCATTTGACATGAATTTAGGTTAAGTTAAATGACATGAATTTGAATCTAATATAATATTCAATCGAAAAAGTTTTGAAACAATATTTAAATATCGAAATATTGATCAAAAGTTTTTATTTAATTTAAAGATTTTTGTTTGAATTTTACGTAATTAAAAACTTCTCAAAACTTTAAGATTTATTTAGATTTGAATTTTCAAAATCTTTTACACAAAAGACTTGTTTTTTGGACTCGTTTTCGGGTGAAGAGAGAGAGAGAACAAAAAATAAAAGTTATTTTTCGTTACTATAGTGACAGCACAGGTATGTATACACAGGTATGGCTAGTTATACAACAGTTGTTCCCACAATAAGGAACGGTTGGAAACCATTTGTATTGAGAGAAAAGCTATGCAACCGTTGTATACCTCTAGTAAACACATACCTGTGCTTAGGATATACGCTATGAGAGGAACAGTGGAGAGAAATAGTATGTGTGAGGACATAGACATACTATAGTTTGAAAGCACTGGGCGTTGTATTTCATACCAGAAAATATATTTCTCCGTACAAACTGTATGCCCAATACCTACGCTATTATAGGCTGTGCTCTCTCTTTCACTACCTGTCCTCAGCCATGGGTTCACTAATACTTGAATACAATATTACATAACTTTGTGTTTAGTTTTTTTAAACAATCAATCGGTGTTTGAGTTTTAGATGTGATTCAACTCTTATGTGAAATACAGTTTCAATGTTTTCAACACAAATATCAAGTGATAAACAACTAAAGTATTTGACATTTTCTTAAATAATATTCAAATTTATTTTTATATTTATTATTTAAAACACAAATTTGTTTCAGTATTTGATGTGATTTAAAAATTAAATACTTTTTACATATGTTTCAAACAATTATTATATATTTTGTGCTTTTATTTCAAATAATAATTATATGAAATTGTGATCAAAAAAACACTTAAATTATGTTTGAAAAGTGTTTTAAATACAAACCATTGAACACAAGAAATCACATCTCAAGTGATTTTAAAACAATATTAACGTTAAATAAAATAATTTTGAAATTGATTTTATTTGTGATTTTTATACTATTTAGTGATAATTGTTTTATACGTTCAGTTAATACACAAACCGTTGATAATATCGATGGCAATGTTTTGCCAATTAATAGACAAACCAATGATAGGATTAATGTGTTCACCGGCGGACTCATCACTGGCCACACTGTGCTCACACTTAAGGACAGTCCTTATTATATATATAAAGATATATTAGTCGATTCAAAGTCCGAATTAGTGGTCGAGTCCGGAGTGACCATATATTTCAACCATACCATAGGCCTAACCGTCTTCGGCACTCTCATCGCCAAAGTATGTCTCAAACCATCATTTCATTCATCACTACATTAGTGACAATCATATGAAAAAAGTTTAATATAGTTTCAAAACTTTATAGATTTGTTGCACAAAAAGTTTTGTATGAAATATACAATGCATTTAATTTACACTATCTGTCAATGCATTCAATCATAGCTTTTGTCTCTATTTTCCAATCTATTATTTGATCTCAAATATTGTATAGCATTTGAATTGATTTGCTCTTCAGATAACAATCAGATCTCTATCTATTTGTCCATTAATTTCATTATTATTTATATTTACGAAAAGTAATTAAATTTGTTATTTCTCGTGTGAACTAATCCACGAACTTTTGAGTAAACAATTCTGTCTTCACTTTAATGACAATTTTATGCATTAATTATCGTTTTCTTCAATGAATATCAAAATTATTTCATAAGAGTTTGAAATCTCTTTAATATTTTAATTACATTTTAATACAAAACGGAACTGAAATTTGAGTCAGTTTTGAATCATTGTTATGTATGAGCAAAGAGCGGAATTCTAGGCACGAAAAACCCTTAAAATAGGCATTTATGACCCCCTGAATAGGCATTCAAAAGGCAC
>JAQIXR010000367.1:0-30551 GCA_034700825.1 Quadroppia sp. Gr-Ori-00064 | reverse complement strand
TTTTGGTCTCTTCTTGTCGTTTGACCTCTTCTTGTCTTTTGACCTCTTCTTGTCTTTTGATCTCTTCTTGTTTTTTGATCTCTTCTTGTTTTTTAGTCTCTTGTCGTTTGACCTCTTCTTGTCTTTTGGTCTCTTCTTGTCGTTTGACCTCTTCTTGTCTTTTGACCTCTTCTTGTCTTTTGATCTCTTCTTGTTTTTTGGTCTCTTCTTGTCGTTTGACCTCTTCTTGTCGTTTGACCTCTTCTTGTCTTTTGACTTCTTCTTCGGCTCTTTTCTTAACGGAAGGTTTTTTCTTGCCTTCAACTTCTTCTACTTTTTTGACTTCTTCTTCGCCTTTATTTTCGACGATCTTTTTCTTTACGGAAAGTTTTTTCTTTTCTCCGATTTCTTCGACTTTTTTTATCTCTTCTTCGGCTTTGATTTCGTCTGCTTTTGTCTTAAGTGAAGGTTTTCTCTTTCTTTCGACTTCTTCTACTTTTTTGATCTCTTCTTCGACTTTGATTTCGTCTGTTTTTGTCTTAAGTGAAGGTTTTCTCTTTCTTTCGACTTCTTCTACTTTTATAATCACTTCTTCGGTTTTGTTTTCGTCTGTTTTCTTCTTAAGTGAAGGTTTTTTCTTGCCTTCGACTTCTTCTACTTTTTTGACCTCTTCTTCGCCTTTGTTTTCGACGATCTTTTTCTTTACGGAAAGTTTTTTCTTTTCTCCGATTTCTTCGACTTTTTTGATCTCTTCTTCGGCTTTGATTTCGTCTGTTTTCTTCTTAAGTGAAGGTTTTCTCTTTCCTTCGACTTCTTCTACTTTTATAATCTCTTCTTCGGTTTTGTTTTCGTCAACTTTTTTCTTAATCGAAAGTCTTTTCTTGCCTTCAATTCCTTCAACTTTTTTGACCTCTTCTTCTGTTTTGATTTCTTTGTCCTCTTTTTGTTTGTTTGAATCCAATTGCTTTGAATCTCTTCTCTCGTCTTTATCTTCGACTTTCTTTTTGCGAACTCTTTGTTGTTCTTCTTCTTCTTGTTCTTCTTCTGCCTCTTTGGCCGAAGTGACGGTCAGTACAGCACTGGACTCTTCTTTGCCGAAAGAGTTGGTGATCTCAACGGAATAATCTCCGCTCAAATCAGTTGAGGCATTAGTTATGGTTAGTCTCGACGTCGAGTCGTCTGAATATATCTTATAATTTCGACTTTCATGAATCACTTTCCTATTCCTATACCAAATAACGGTTGTCTTTTCGATGGACTGGTATCTAGTGATGAGTTCGATCGTTTCGCCCGACTCTACGGTCTGTCCGAAACAAATGCAAAAATCATATTTTCGGTGAAATATTCAAACATTTTGTTATAAACATTTTGATAGAGTTTTTCAATGATTGAAAATATGATGAATGAATGAAAAGAAATAAAATAACATTTGAATAACATTTGAATTATTCAAATGTAATCCTTGAGTCTAAACACGAAAATAAACTATTTATAACTTTTACTTGACTTGAATTAAAAATAGATTAGTTTTGCTTCAAATCAAAAGTCAATTGCAATCAACATTACGTTAATTAACATAAAGTTTATTAATTTATAGACAAGTCTTTGAATAATAGGTTTTTGAAATAATATTATTATTAAGACTAAAGACGATAATTAATATCATTATTAACACTAAGAATAACTTATTTCTAATGCATTTATTTATAAATGAATTGCACTTTTATTATAAAACAATGCATTCTTTGAACAAAGACTTGATTCCAAAGAATTAGTTATTTTTAAATTGAATTTAAAAATAATTTATTGAATATTCAAAAAGAAAAAAACATTCAAAAAAGTGATATAAATTGATGAGAGATATGAAGAGAGAGTGAAAGAGAGACTCAAATGAATGCTTACCTCAGATCTGAGTTTTTGGATGAGCTTAGGCTTAGAGCCCTTCTCTTTGACTGAGGCTTTCTTTTTAGTGTGCTGTTCCTCCTCCTCCTCGTCATCGACAGTAACATTGATGGCCTGGGAGGTCACTTCTCCCTTTTCGTTTTTGGCAATCAGTGTATACATGCCCTTGTCGTTAGCACCGGGTCTATCGATTTCGAGTGCGATAATATATTCTCCTTTATTTTCTTCCCTAACAATGATCTGATGTCTGGAGTCTTCTTTGACAACAGTCGACTCCCTCTGCCAAACACATTGCGGTTCACCTCCCGATTCAACGACACATTCGATCACAATTTTCTGCTGTCGTTCCCTTCGGATGACTCGTGGCTTCTCTTTTATCACAGGAGCGACTAATGAGTCAATAAATGTTATGATTTTTAAATTTTTTTTTTTCACAAAAGTTGTGTTCATTGAAAAGAAATAATAAAAATGATGTTTGGCTTACACTCAATATTGAGCGTCAAATTGGCATTACTTTCGCCGGCAATGTTCCGAACATTACATCTGTAAACACCGGAATCATTTAGCTCTGGTTCGTGTATTTCCACACATATTGTGTAAATGTCTTTTTCTTCTGTTATCTTCTGTTTGATTCTTGTGGTCTCTTTGAGTCGAATGCTTTCAAAAAACCATTGAATATCGGGTTTTGGTTTTGCCCTGACTTTGCACTCCATTAAAATCAGTTTTCCGCCCCTTTCCGATATAATCCTTGGCTTCTCTACGAAAGTGGGTGCCTCGCCTTCACCCTTAATCTTGCCCTCGATGTTGAGCTTGAGGTTAGCGATCAGTTCTCCCGACTCGTTCTTAATGACACACTTGTAGTTCCCGCCGTCCTCTCCGGAAGGGTTCTGAAAGGGGTTTGCAATTAATATTGTTTTTAAATTTGAAATAAGTTTTGAATTACTTTTATATCTAATCTTATTGTGTATTCTTCGTTGGATTCACTAATGACTGAACTTTTAATTCTTGTCGTTTCCCTAATAAGTGTCGTCTCTTTGTACCAAAGGGTGGAGACTTTGGTCATTGATTTGACCCTACAGTCCATTGAAACAATTCCTTCACTTGGAATGATTCGTGGCTTTTGTACAAACACTGGCGACAAGTCTTCGTCGTCGTCACCGCCTATGCCATCAAAGTTCTTGTGTTAGTTTTAATGCAATTTTGTATTGAATTTAAGAATAAATACTTTGAAAGTTGAGAGCAATGTTTGCATTGGATTCGCCCAAAACATTGATGGCATTACACCTATAAGTGCCGCCGTCATCAGTGGTCGGGTCGAAGATTTCTAGTGACAAAATGTACTGATCTTTTCCAGAATCAACTTTTTTGGTCTTATGTCTGCTGCCTTCGGACAGGGATTTGGTTCCGTGAAACCATGTTATCTCTGGATAGGGATTCGCTTCTAAAAGACACTCTAATACAAGTGTCGTTCCTTTTTGTTTAATTGTGGGCTTCTTTGGAAATCGAGGCGCTTTGCCGTCGGGAACGTCTGGTTTGTCTTCATCGAAGTTCAAGTTAATAGTGGCGTATCCGTCGCCGTGTCTGTTCGTGGCCACCAACTTATACTCACCCCCGTCTTCGCCACACACATCCACTATCGTCAGAGACGCCAATTGGTTGTGTTTATCCGATTGCAGCGAATACTTGTGTCTGGAATCCTCTTTAACGACTTTCCCCCTATGAAACCACTCGATGGTGGGGTTGGGATCAGCCACTAACCGACACTCAAAGGTAATCTTCATGCAGTCGTCCGACTGTTTTATAACAGGCTTTTCGGTGAACGTTGGCCTCGCGCCGTCCACTGGCAACGGCGCCTCATCATCTGCACCGGTAGTTGGGTTTGTAAGAAGACAATTGGTTTGAATGAAGGGAAAGGTGTCTTACCGTCAAAGTTGAGAGTAATGGAGGCATTACTTTCTCCCAATTCATTCTTCGCAATCACTTTGTACTTTCCGGCGTCCTCTACATTCACGTCATTGATCTGCATTATAGAGTGATATCCCTTTCCCTTCTTCTCGAGTGTGGCCTTAAATTAGGACAACAAATATTTTTGAGGAAAACTCTGTTCGCAACTAATTTAAGAATATCTTTGTGTTTGAAAAATGAATTTTTTTTGAGCATTTCGTGTGAAGAAAAGGAAAGGAAAAAGACTTAAAACAATATTGATATTCATCTCAAGATTTGATCGATTTCTCGGATATTTAAATCAAATGAAAACAAGTGACGAATGAATAAAAATAATTACAAAATTGAATAGTTTTGTGTCAAATCATATTTGAAATCATTTTGATCGTAATTGGAGTCACGATCTCTGAAATTGCAAACACTTTTAGATTTTGAATAAATGCCAAAATAACTAAAGAATAAGTTTTGTGAAAAACACTCTTTTCTGCAGTCTTTCCATCAAAACAAAGTAATCATTATTAAGAACTTGAAAAAAGTTTATATATTTTTTTGATTATCAATATTTGATTATAAGTTAAACATATTTTCATTGATTATTATTTCAATCATTTCATTGATTATTATTTGAGTCAATTGTTTGCAAAAAATTTATTTACATTTGGTTTATATTCGTTGAATACAATGCCTGTTATATGTCTACCGAGACTTACAAAGTTGTTAACACTTTTATTACGAAAATTAATGTTATTTTAAATTAATAATGACTTTCATTCATCAGAATCTGAATGAGAATTAGTAAAACTTATCGCCTATTTTTTACCACCTGAAAATCTGACTCATTTTAGGTATTAAACATTTATATAACCCTTGAAATTAATATTATTTTTAATAATATTCAGACATTCAATATATTTGTCAAATATTTAATTGAATTTAACAAAGAGTTTAATCAAAAATCACATCAAATATAACATTAAAAAGCATTGAATTTTGTAAATAAATTCAAGTTATTTGCAAAATATTTTGTGTTATTTTTATCAAACAATTTTGAAAAGTTAATCAAATGGTAAAAAAATAAACTGAAAATACAGTGCATTTGAAAATAATTGAAATAAAAATGTTTATAATATTATTTTAAATTATAAATAACTTTTCTATTGATATAAATCTCTAAATTTGAATCAAATGTTGAATTATTATGTAATCAAAGAATACAAAAACAACAAATTGATAAGCCTGTAGCTGTACTTGGTCAAATAATGCTGATATAGCTTTTGAAATGGTTTTAATTTAATGAAAGAATTAGTTATTTTCAATCAATTGCTGATTTCATGACATTTTTGGTGCTATTTATAAATATTTATTATTATTCTGTGAATTAGATTTCAATTGAATTTATAATCTTTTCGTACAACAGATTCATGTCTGACTCGCTCTCAAGACTTACAATTTCTAAGCCATTAATCCTGTATTTCTTTGAATATTTGTTACAAAAGATATTTTAAAGAAAGTTTTAAATGTATTGATTTCAAAATAATAATTCCTATCGTTTTAAATAAAATTAAACTGTTTTGAAATTTCAGTGTAAAATTTGAACGAATTCAGAGTGAAAAAAATACTTCAAAATCTTGATAATAATAATAAAAAATTTGATTTAAATTAACCAAAGAATTGAAAATTGAAAACAATTTTAAAAAGTAATACAAAATCAATGTATAAAAGGTTTTAGTGAATGGGATTTGCTTTGTATTTATGATTAGTAAAAATAGATTTAATCTAATATAAGATATTTGAGTTGAAAACGATAACTAAACACACCTTGAACCTTCCCTTCTCGATGATGATTGATCCATTATGTGTCCAGGTCACTTGAGGTTTGGGGTCAGCGATGATTATGCACTCAAAATACAAAACCCTTCCGTCGTCTTCCTGTTTGATGGCCGGCTTCTCCTCGAAAGTGGGAGCGATTCCATCGATTTGCTTATCCATTGGTTTGTCTGTTTCATTAAAAATGACGAAAACTATAACTAATTTCAATGATAACTATAACTGATATCAAAGTTAGTCTCAAATGTTGTGAGTTGTGTCAAAAGTGAACAACACTTTCAAATGATTTGAATCGCCGTTCGTTTCACATGATATTCAATGATCACTGTATTTGTCGATAACCAACAATGTCTTCAACATTGAGAAGACGAATGCATATGAATAATAAGTATATAAAAAGCAGAATCCGTTATGGGTTGGCACAGAGAGGTTCGGTGACTGCGTGGGACTCACTCTATTCATCCCTATTTGACATAACGAACCAAATGCCTGATAAACACATTCTATGGCTTCAAAAAATAGAATAAATATCAGACATCTCTTAGGCTTTTAATAACAAAAGTATTTCTTTTTATTGTTTCGATATTTTTATAAAATAATTAATAGTTTTTAAGTTTTATTTTTGGAAAACATAATTCTCTATTATATCAACAAAATATGAAAAATGGGTCTATTTTTCAAATCACACGAAAAGAGTTTTATTTTGAATGCTTTCTTCGCTGGGAATAAATGTTTCAAATATTTGGCTTTCAATTTGAGAATTAATTAAAGAATCATTTATTTGAAGAGAAAATGAAAGTCTAAACAAATTTCTGTTTCAATGTTTAATTCGGGAATTCATTCTCATATGAATCGCTTGCATGTATATCGGCTAATGCCATGAAGCCAGTTTGGAAGCCAAATAAGAGACATCATTTATAATCAATTTTAAACATCCAGAACATTTTAAATACCTTTTTGATATTAAAAATATTTAATTCAATCAATAATTGTTTGAAAATTTGATTTATTTGTTATTTAATGCAATACAAAATATTTTTTGAAAAAGGGCGCAAAAAAAGTAATGATTTTTGTTGACAAATAACAACCTGAGAAAGGGGTATATCATAAATGAAGTCTATCGTTAGCTCCCCCCACTGGCTTTTTGGCATTAGCCGATGTATATAATGAAAGGGGAATAATGAATGAAGGGTTAAATTTGAGCAAAAAAATGAAGAATAGTTCAGATTCTTGTCTGATGTGAAGTAAATGCCAAACATATAAACAGTGTATCATTTGGTGAACTCAACCACATCTGAAGCCTTGAATTTTTCACTTAATGGTTGTTATGATTACTATGATTGTCATGACTGCCATCCCTTTTCACTACAGCCCTGGTTTGACAACTCTAGTCATGACCCGAATTCGGTTCTTAACACCCGTTGAGAACTTTTGGCTACGAATTGATAACAATGTCAACCAATTGTTAACCAAACTCTTTATGCAATACTTGAGATAATAGGAAACCATAAACTATTATCTCTTCATCTAATTATCTCATTCACAAGTGTTGCCAATATTCTGGCGAAAGCACAGTCAGCTTCTGTTCACTACATCTCACACCTCTCACAGGAATGTATCACAAATTTTAATGTTGTTTCGCATTATTTAACTCTGTTATCATTTTTTTCAATATTCATATCATTCACAAAACATATCAATTATTCTTTAAGACACTTAAAAAGCAATTAATATTTCACAGAATCTGAAGAAATGCTTTGAAAAGACTTTCAGAAACAATGTATTGCTTTAGTGTCTGTGATATTGTGAAAGACCAATACCAAGGTCATTCAATGGGTCACAATTCATATATCATTATTCAAATCATTGTGAAATTTATTGTAAGAAAAAAACGATTTTTCATTTGAAAGACATTATAAGTGATATTGAATTTCTTCACTGACTTACCGATGCCGGTGAAGTTGAGGCTGATTGAGGCCGAGACCTCTCCTCTCTTGTTCTTCGCCAATACCTTATAACAACCGACGTCTGTCTCTATGACATCATTGACCTCAAGACAAACCAAATACTTGTTTGGCTCAAACTCTTGTATTTTACTCAACACTCGATAGTCTTCAATAATTAAGACATTCTCACGAAACCACTGTATGTCTGGCCGGGGATTGGAGTCTAATTGACATTCAAATACAAGTCGATTGCCGTCGTCCTCCTCACGGATATTAGGCTTTACAGTAAATGTCGGCGCCTTCTCTTCCCTCTTAACCATTGATGACTAACTCATATCAATAGATAGTGAAGAAAAGTATCGAAAAGTCTAACAAAAAGAAAACTCTTTTTTGTTTTTCATAAACAAATATTAATTTTTCACTTCAATGAAAAATGCCTGAAAAGAGAGAAACAAAAGTGAATTGAAATCTAAGACATGTTTTCAAAATAAAGTCTATTTCGAGAAAATTAAATATAAATAAAAATAATAATTTTTTTCAACAAAAATCTATTTTCAGTTTTTTTTTCTTTATTACGAAATAATGTTTTTGATATTCTTTCAACAGTTTTGCTGAAAATCAGGCAATAATTGTCTGTAAAAATGCATTTTCAAGGCATAAGTGATCCTAAACCTAATCCTCATTTCATAACATGTTTTATATTTGTTGTAAAAAAAAGTTATGAATTCATACGAAGACATGTCTTCACTTGCAATACAACCAAACAGTTAATCACGTTTTTGTGATACCTCTGCTGTTCACAAAATATTGTCTCAGCGCCAGAGCATCGGTAGTAGAGAAAGTGATGTCAGTATTTATAGTATTATAGTGGTATGGGATGTATGGGATGTGTTCATCACTACCATAGAAGTGAATGCAAGGAATTGATGGCAAAGCAGAATAACTGTGCAATAAATATATAAATGAACACAAACTGTGCAACACATAGGAGCACAGTTAGGTTTTATTCGGGTAGGGCTGCTGTGCTATTATAGCACCATTGCTATATAGATGTGAAATATAGACAAAACCAAAAATAATATTTTTGTCCAATTTTTGACATTCATTGCATTTATTCAAAATTTATGTAAAAATGCTTTCATTATAAGAGGCTTTGAAACAAAAAATTAGTTTTTGGATTCAATTCAAATCCAGATATAGTGAAAAGTCTTACCTGTTTTTATGAATTCATTCAGGGGTTATATCCCATCTGAATGACACTGAGCACTGAGAGCACTAATTTATGCCATACCCACCACTCCTGCGGCGATATAGGCGTCTATATTAGCGTTTTCTGTGTTTCCTCCAACTTATGGATTAACGCAACTCTTACCACAAGTTGGGCTCAAAATAGATTAAAAGCCATTGAAATATTTAGGCTAAAGCTATGCCGACGCATGTCTTTGCATGTCGTAACCTAATAGCAGATAACTGTGCTCTCACTCTGCCATATATGTCAGGACAGGCCTCACGTATCATAACTATCATTCAAATGGTTTAACTTCAACACACTTTTAGCTCCGGTGCGAAACACCCGACGCAAAGAGACAGTAATGGAGCGCCGTATCATAGCAGTTATGGCTAACAATCACATCCATGTGCTCTTCGAACCATATTAATGATAAATGGCTTCTAATGTCTCATACAAATCAATGGCTCAACCCTTTTGTCAGTATTTCATATTTACGAAAAAAGTTAACCAAAAAAATCAATTTCAATTTAAACCATTCAGTGATAGTATTTTATTAACAAATTTCAAGAATATTCTGTAAAGAAATTCTGTAAGAATTTGTTTGAGTGAGGGTTTAATGACTTAATAGTGGAGTAATGTATTGTTTGTATAGAATTGTTGAACAAACACTTCGTCCAAAAATAGATGCAATTAATAGCCAAACAGTTATTAGAAAATTGTTTAAAATAATCGTTTGAAAAGGTTTTCAAAAATAGAAAATCATTTTATTGTTATATAAGTATTACTATTAATAAAATATAAGATTTCATTTGCGATTAAAAAGCATTTTGTTTTAAAAAATATAAACAAAGAATAAAAGCATTGATTATTAACACAATTATTGGTATAATATTTTGATATATGACTTAAGACTAGATTTGATGATTGAAAGCAAAATTCATTTTTCATATTTTGTGCTCAAATTCATCAATAGTTTTATGATTTAGTGAACAATAAATCAAAATTAGTGTAAAATAAAATCAAATTCTCGTCAAACAAGACATTGATTTAGATCTTTCTATGCCTTCAGTTCTAATCTCAGGTTTACTTTTGTTCTTCTTTGGCTGTTGTCTTCGATTCTCACTTCGAGACAATCTGTCATCGAATGGAATTGAGTCCACGAACTGTTGGACAGTCGACAAACCTATCTTTGGATTGGAATTCATGTTCGTATGCAATGTCGGCGCCGTTTCACTGTTTCTGGTGATTGATCCCAAAAAGAATGGCAATCGTATGCCATAACCCATATATAGGATGAGGAATAATATAAGAAGTAATACCAGAGGAATTGTTATCATTATCTTCTCGTGAAAGTAGAAGTAATTATAGAAATTAGACAATCCTTTCCCCAATTGGTCACCGAAAATGCCAATCGGTTTGAAGAACGCCATCGAAAGTGATTCAGTTATGGCCACCAATGGGTTGACACTGAAGATCGGGTTCACAAACATTGCTCTGTAATACTGTTCGCACTTCTTGTCCATCGATGTCAACGATCCGAACAAAGTCGTGAAGATCGATGTGAGGGACAGTTGGTTATTGTTAGTCAAGTGAACGCATTCCAAAGGCGCCGAAGAGACCAACAGATAGTTTTGTGACACTTCTATCTGATAGAGTTGTATCCATTGCCAGAGGAATGATATGAAGAATATTAGACAATAGATTGTAAAGAGTTTTGCAAATAATGGCATAAAATAGAGTTTATATAACAATAATGACATCAAAGCGACAAAAGTGAGTGAAAACCAAATAAAGCGATGATTTTGAATGAAATCAAAGTATGAATTCTTTGAGTCATTACTGGTATATATTTTGTCGATCATCTCATATATGATGTCTTCGAACTCATCCACTCTTTTGCATATCAATTGGTTTTGATCAATGAATGCTTGGATCAAATGAATGCTGTCTTTGTAGACATAAGTCGATAATTGCATGTATTTCTCTTCAGACAACTCTTTGTCGAATGTCTTCAGTTTGATAATCAACTTAAGAACCGCTCGATTGACGAAAAGAGCTATTCTTTGATTACAAGACGAAGATTGTGTCAAATCAGTCAATACCTGAATGTCTTTCTCACAAATGTCTAATTTATTCAAAATTTGGTCACAATTTGGGTCTTCTTTCGACGGAACAGTCAATGCCTTGTCGTTAGACGTCTTCTCTCGACAATCACATCCATCGACGTCTTTGTGGTGTTTGTCGTCCTTGTCGTTGGTCTTCGAGTGGACGTCATATCCAAACATGTCTCCGAAGTCAGTCCATTCAGAGGTGTCTTCATTCAAGTCATAGTTGATATTATCTGACAATACATTTGATGTCAATATTATAAGTAATAATAAAATCAAATCAAATCTAATCTTCAGTTTTGACAACAAAAACATTTTTGTTATCATTTGTTTGCATTCAATTCAAATATAATCAAAACTAATGTTACAATTGATGTGAAAATCAATTGTAAATGAATTACAATTCAAACAACAAATAGTTGTAAACAAAACACATGTTTTTGTTTGGCATTCAATAATCAAAACATAAACACAAAACTCAAAACCATTTCGTCATTCGTTTGTAATAAACATTACATACTTTTTGTATGATTTTTGGCAACACATTATTTGTGAACGAAATCACGTTTTTCTACAGTTATAAACATTGCATAAGATTTTGGTTTTTGAATTCAATGAATGTTTTGATTGAAATCATTTGATAAAAATGATTACAAAATATATTTTTATTTAATTGTTATCTAATTTTGAATTAAAAGACATTTTATTTGAAGCCAAAAATGGGTGAATTGACGGTTGAAGTGAGTTATCAATGGATTGCTATTTGAGAAACAGTTATGAAAATGTCATTTAATATCAATTGCTTTGCCATTGATTGCGATTCAGGCGAAGGGGCTGAAGGACATCCGTTTCAACAATTGGTCTAGCACATTCTCATGTCAACCCAGTCTCTATTTCATCCCTAAAGATGTCGAAGAGTTGAGAGAAGTATTGCTACCAATTGGTCCCTAATATCACTTACCATTGAATGTGATCTCATTTCAGATCATATTTTTGGCCCAAAGTTGTAACAAACGGATCCGAGTCGTGGGTTGTGGTCACTCGCCGTCAGACATCTGTTGTACCGAAGATTATATGATTTCTTTGCAATACTTCAATCGAGTCCTGAGTGTCAGTCGAGACACCCATCGAGTGGTTGTCGAATCTGGTGCTACGTTAAGTCAATTGAATACATACCTCGACGCCCATAGTCTGGCACTTCCGGTGTAGGCATTCCTTCACTCTTGTCTCAACTCATTCATTCAATTGATAATTGTTTGCATTTCTTAGTTTGGGTTCAATCTCGAACCTAACCATCGCTGGTGTCATCTCAACCGGAACTCACGGAACTGGCGCTAAGTTCGGTATATTAGCGAATTATGTGCTGGAAATGGAGTTAATCACGACTTCCGGCGATACCATCAAGTGTTCTCGCGATGAAAACAGTGATGTATTTCTGTCAGCGCTCTGTGGTTTGGGTGCCATTGGAATCATAACACGACTTACCATCCAATGTGAGCCCGCATTCCTTCTCTACCAATACAACTATCCGTCGACTTTGGACAACGTTCTCGAAGACCTCAACGACCAGATCATGGGTTGTGATCACTATAGGCTCCTATGGTTTCCGCACACGAATTATGTCTCGGTTTCTAATAATCACAGGATTTATAACAAAGAGATCACAAAATATACGACTTTCCAAAGGATCACGAATTGGTTCTGGAATTATGCCATCGGTTATTACACCCTTGAGTTCGCCTATTGGTTGTCAACTCATTGGCAGCCATTAGTGCCATATATCAACAGAATATGGTTTTGGTTGCAGTACTCCCGGCCTCAGGAGAGGATTGATGTCAGCCATAGAGTCTTCAACTTTGAGTGTCTTTTCAAACAATATGTCAACGAATGGTCAATTCCAAGGTTTGTGTCCACTCTTGGGCTAAGAATTCAATAATTTGAACGCTTTTTGATCTTTAGAGAGAAAACGGCAAAAGTATTGTTAGAATTGAAGCATTGGATCGAAAGCACTCCTAATATTTGGGTCCATTTCCCGATTGAGATACGATTTGTCAAAGAGGATGACATCTATTTGAGTCCGTCCTTCGGTCGGGACTCGACTTTTATAAACATAATAATGTACAGACCCTATGGAAAGGATGTTTTACACACAGAGTATTGGAATCAATACGAAAAGCTCATGAAGGAGGCCGGGGGTCGACCCCATTGGGCAAAGGTATGACAACACGTCCAATGGTTTTGTGTTTAAATTCATTGTCAATTCAAACCATAGGCTCATAGGGAAAGTTCGTCCGATTTTGTCAAAATGTACCCTTACTTCAGAGCCTGGACTCAAGTGCGCCGACGGTTGGATCCGATGAATCTGTTGATCAACTCTTATATGCAGCGAATCCTTAACGAAGACATCAAATAATGACTTAACCATTCATTTAGTGATAATTGATTTGATATTAATTTTCTAATCAATGAATGTTTTGATAATAACTTAGACTTTAATCAAAGCCAACCTTAAGAACAGCTTTTCTTTACATTTCAACTATTTTTTGAATATTTTTTGTTATTTTATTAAATGATTTTTTAGTCATTTTTTAGTAGAAAATCAATTGTTTTTAATTCAATTAATTCAGTGAAAAATGTAATAAAAGTTAAATTAATTCAAAATATTTTATTGTGTTTTAATAGGGGTTTAGTCGAGAGATGTCACCAAATGTTGTGTCATTTGATTGAATCCAAAGTAAACACAACTTTTGATACGATTTTCAAATGCATTCAAATGTAAACAAAAACATGTCTTATGTTTACCATCGCTTCAATTGATCCATAATTTGATTACTCAATCACTGACTGATCCATCAATGAGTGAAGAGTGGAGTCCTTTGGCCAGAGTGTATGACCCCATAAGCGTCGGTAGTATTGATGGAACAGATGCTGAACCTCATGACAAGGCTTTGGTCCGGGCTTTGAATGTATTGTATATTTGGATCAATTGATGTCTCTTGTGATCAATGGATTGTTTCCACCCTTTAGTCCAAATACAAAGTCGACAAATGTCTCAAAAGTGATCCAAAACGGACTCTATTCGTGGCCAGACTTGATCTCAAGACAGACGAACAAAGCCTTCAAAAGGTCTTCAATTGATTTTGTTTTGAATTCAATGAATAAATCATTTAATTATTTGTTGTCCATTTTTACCCTGGATTTAGTACTTCTCAAACTATGGAACGATAGTTAGTATTCGTTTAGTCCGGGATATAATAACTGGTGTTTCAAAGGGTTATGGATTTGTTGAATACAAACACAGATCTGATGCCAAAGAAGTCTATAAAAGAGCACACAATCAAGAGATTGACGGCCGAAGAGTTCTCGTGGACTATGAGTTCGGCCGAACTATGGAGGGATGGAAACCCAGACGACTGGGCGGGGGGTTTGGGGGCAAGAAAGAGTCCGGACAGTTGAGGTTTGGCTGTCGGGACAGGCCGTGGAAACGACCCATACGTTTGTCTACTGTTTCGAGTGATACAAATGTCTGTCATTCGAGGAAACGAACCAAAGATTACTGTAAATCACATTCAGGAAGACATGAGAGCACTGGTAGTCAAAGCGATTCCAGTTATTATCGCAGGGATGACAGAAATGATGATAAAGACAAGAAGTGAACAATTGGTTCACACGCGAGACCTTCACTCCAACCAATGACAGGAGAGAGAGGAAGCCATCGATGGTATCCGCCCGGCAATGGATCCCATTCCCAATCCCTAACAATAACTCAATTAAAGCCACAAATATTTGCAAAATTGTAATGAGTTTTAAAAACGCAAACATCTATTAAATATGATAACCCCTGCCGTCAGTGGTCTCAATGGTTTGCATACAATTCAGATTCAGATCTTGTTTTCGATTTCAAACTTATTCTTACATTTAATTTGATTTTTATATTCTTTGCCCGAATTTGCCATAAAATAATGTTAACAAAAAATGATTTACAGCTTTGAGTGGAAAACAAATTCAGTTTTATTTCAATTCATTTTTTCACTATTAGTTCAACAAATACTTTTTGCATCACTTCTTAACCCTTCCTAATATTGATCTCAATTATGCTAAACGTCTGTTCCCTTCGTTTAACATAAATTATTTGAGCTTTTATTTACGAATTATTCATAGAAGTGAAGCACAGGTACTCTTCGTATAATTTGGTAATCATTTTTTCACTTATATTGTGTTTTCTCTCCTTTTCCACAATTTTTCATTGATTTTATGTATTTTTTTCACGCAATCGTTATTTGCAAATATTATTGGCTTTTTGTTTGAAAACATTTTGAGTCTAAAAATTCGGTTATATTTTTGTTTGCCTTCACATAAAAGTAGAAATTTATTGAGTTTTTTGTTTAAATAAAATTCAAAGAAAAGTTTTAAACTTTTGAAAAGTATTTAAATTATTATTATTATTGAGAACTAATTCAAAATCATTTATATTATTCTCTTTAATCAAATGTGTTTTTTGTTATAAAAATTTTATAAAATCAATAAAAATCCGATTTATTATAATTTTACTGTAATTTTATTTTTTAAAAATTTGAATTATTTTGATATTAATTATCGAAAAGTTATTACTCTTTTATAATAGGAAAATATCTTTATTTTTATGATTTAAAGCTAAGCCTTATTTACGAGTTTTTGACTGAAAGCCAGAACTGGTATTAACTGAATGACAACATCCAAAGGAAAGGCACACGACTTGATATCCTATTAGAATCTAATCTGTTTGTCAGTAGCGCTCATAAGACACAACTGCGCTCTTCGGCACAGCCATCAATGCATACATAATTGGGTCGTCGAACCAGCCATTCATTGTCGGAAAGAGTTTTTTAATGTTTTTATTATTTAAATCTGTCCTCAAATAAACATATGTTTGATACCAGTCCTACTCTTTCGGCTCAATTCAATGCTACGTCCGATTGCGAGCTCTGTTTTCGGTATTTATTCCTTTAATACCTGCGCTCATATGAACTACAGGTAAACTCAAGTTTCAAAACGGATTTTTAATTTCAAAGTCATGTGAAATATTGAGAGTTATATAACTTATTATAAGAATCGCAATTCAATTGCCCTAAAGGTTAGGATATTATAGGCCGAGCCTTTTGTGTGTAATATCAATGGTATTAGTGTTTAATATAATCTTTGAAGGCATCACAAATGCACAGTGAGGTCAGGCATCGCATGTACGCCACGCGTCTCTCCTTTACAACACATTCAATGAAGAATTTTCTCTTAATTTATGTTTTTATTGTTAGACTTATTTTACAATATTTTTATACCTTATGTTCACTTAAAGCAAACCATTTCGTAATTAGAGGTTTACTAATACTATATTCAAGTTCATCAGTCAATAATAGGTCCTCACTCTGACTCTCTCTCTCTCTCTCTCTCTCTCTCTCTCTCTCTCTCTCTCTCTCTCTCTCTCTCTCGCTCTCTCTCTCTCTCTCTCTCTCTCTCTCTCTCTCTCATTCTTCATTCTCTCGTTTCCTGTTCTTTGTGTCAAAGAATGTATGACTTTATGAACAAAAAATTATAAGTCTTTTGCAATTAAATGTATATTTCGATGAAAAAACTCTTTGAGAACATAGAGAGCCAGAGCCGGAGCTGTCGTACGGAATAATCGCTTATAAATAGTCTGTTTATTCAGAGGAAAGTTATTTTTTAAGAAGAAATCATTAGCCCTTCGATGGGCTCTTAGAGTACTATATAATTAAAACATTGAATAAATTTGTATTAAATATGCAATAAATTAAGTATTTTTAAAGAAAAATCATTTCATTTTGTAATCATTTTGTAGTTATTATATAATTTTATTTCAAATTTCAATCTAATGTCGAATAAAAAATGTTTTACTATTTTTATAACATTTTCAATGCATTCAAAATTCAAATCAAAGAATAGATTATTTAAAAATTGTTTCTTTATATGAAAATTATATTCAAAAAAAAATTTCATATAAATAATGATTAATTAATAAAAGTCCAAACAATAAAATACAGTATTTTTTAAATATATTACATAATTATTTTGAGTTATATTTTAAAGTAATTTTTTGAGTAAAGAATACTAATTATTGACTTAAATATACATTAATTTAGTTAAACGTTTTGCTATTTTTGACCAAAAAATATGAGCAAAAAAGTTGTTATTTTTGTTGCCATTTAAGAGCACATACTTTGAGGCGTGAATTCATTTAAAATAATTGATTTTTGATGTTGTTTTGTACCTAGTTTTATACCTTGGATATCTATATATTCATTGCCATACTATCCATGAAAGCCATAGCTATAATTAGAGTAATAAATACGAAAATTTTCATTAATTTTACTCTCGAATGAGTGGAACAATAAATCTGTTGAAGAATAAGAAAAAGTTTCATAACTTATATAAAGCTATAATTTATTAGTTGTTGTTTAAAAAATTTAATCCAAAATGAATTGCAAAACAATACAAACACTCATATAATGACTGATTTGTATTGAATGTGTTATTTTATAGTTCAAGAGAAGGATCTTATGATGGCCTCTGATCCCTGTGCTTATTGTAGACTCCAATATAAGAGCATTTTTATTAATACTTTAAATTTAAGCATTTATATGGTTTTCAGCCCTCAGTCGAGAAGGTATCCAAAGATTAACTGACTTTTGATTCAACAATTTTTTTTAATGTGTTGAGTGTTTGAGTGTTTTTTCATCTGATTTGAGACTTGAGGCAAAAAATCATTTTTCGATGGCTTTAAGCGTTACTAAAGACACGATTTGATGTATTTGTCAACAATTCTATATAAATCGCAAACATTTTTTTCACCACAAATGAAAAAAACACTAATTTTATATAATTTTATATTTATTTGTTTTTACTTTCATTTGTGTAAAACAAATCAAAAATTTTGTAAAAATAATTTTTTATATGTGTTCTCAAAAAACAGGGATAACCAAGGTTTTGGTCACTATAAATATGGATAATTTATTGAAAATTTGATGAATAATTCATACAAATAAGGGGACAGTTTTGGTCTAATTTTGTTCAAAACTTGTTTTTTTTGTACAACACTTGCGATAATTTGTAATATTTGGAACATATTTATGAAAATTTAGGACTACTCCAAAACCGACTGTTCTGTCTGTCCCTCATTTTTCAAAAGTAAAACAAAATTTATGATTTAGTCGCGAGTCGTCTAAAAAATACTAAAGATATACTAAAACTCACGCAAAGAGAAAAACATTTATTTTTAATATTTTTTAGACTCTTCGTTATCTATGGATAGTTAACATTCAATGGCCCTCTCCTGCCAGTGACGAGTGTCTGCTGCCGGTGCCCATTAAGTCTAGTATTTCTATTGAGTGCTAAGAATATCTGAGCGAAAAATTTTAATATAAGTTATAATGAAATATAAGTTTCAATGAATAATAAATTAATTTTTGAGATTTTTTGTGTCAAATACTTATTAAATGATTATATTTTAATAAATAGATTTCAATTGAATCCAAAGTCAAGATTGAACTCAAGCTCTGAATTCAAGAATGAGTTTTCTTTAATCATTAATCGCCACAACATTTATAGCCTTTTTTTGTTACATAAACTTTTTATCACTTTTTAAAATCACTGAAAAATGTTTGTATTTTTTCTATGTTTTGGAGAAATCGATATATTCTTCACCAAAACTATTATCTTATTCAATATCTCAATACCTATACCCCAGTGCTGATAATTTTCAACCCTCGGTCACGTACTACCTGTGCTCTGAATACTTCTTTTTTCTTAGTATTATATAATTGAATAATATTTATATACTTTTGATCTAATCGTCAAATAATTGAAAAGTTATTCCTTTTAATAAAATTCATATTAAATTGATTTATTTGTTCGCATGAATTCCTTCACTAATTATCAGATATTTTTGATAAAGAATCCCAAGAATTAATTCTCTAAAAGTGAACTTAATTTTAATGAAAGACTAGTGAATCAGAGAAAGAATTTTTTGTTGAATACCAAAAGTGGCAAAAGATATGAATTTTTATGATTTGATTATTGATAAAACATTTCTAATATAATGAGTGTCTGAAAATTTTTTGTTTAATTTATGAAATCATTTCGTAATTATATTTGATTTAATTTCAATATAACATATCGTATGACTTATAACATAATTTTGGTTCGGAAACAATTTTGTATAATAAATAAATTTGATTTTTCTGTTTTGTATTCATTTATTGAATAATAAATTTATGTTAAACTGAATGAACGATAAGTTTAATAACGTTATCAAATGGACACAAATTATAATAAGATGTGATTGAAGTCTACAAAACAAAACTGAAAGCAATTGACAGAAGATTTTTATCGTTGATATGAAATAATTTATTCAGTATATATTGTGAGCATTGCTTTCGATAAAATGACATTGTTGTTAATGATTGCATTGCGTGTCAAATCACAACTTATCTCAAGCTCAAGAATTCTCGATAAATACCATTCAATTAAAATAAATAAAAACTTATATCTATTTTTTGTCTATTTTAATAGACATTAATATAGAGTTTTCACTGAATTTCATATCAAATAAATGTTTATCAAAAGATTTTCGTCAAAATTAATTGCACTTAAATTTTATTTATTGAATGAGAGTTTAATAAACAAATAGATTAATGACTTCTTTTTTTCAGTCAATACTCAGGGTATTTATGAAATTAAAAAATATTTCTATATATTTAATGTAAAGCCTTTTCATATGAGAAGAAAAATGACTTTTAATATGAAAGACATTAGAGATTAAGAGTAACTGTGAGTTGAGTTCAAAACATATTAAATAATTTCTCAAATTATAAGCATTTAATGTTTTGAACAAAATGTGAGTTAGAGTTAAATTCTCACTCGTTTTCACTCTTTCATTAACTTTATTTTCAAATACACTTTAATTTATTGCAAATGTTTTTCATTTTGATATATAATATATTCAAGATATATATGAAGTCAATGAACGCCTCGAATAAATGCATTACTTTTTGTGATTTCAATATTTCAATCGCTTTTAATTGTATAAAAAATGTATTAAATTATCAAAATTGTTGTAAAATAATTAATTGTTTGAAAATTGAAGATAAATTTCATGTAATATTCATTCAAATCACTTCATAATTAGAAACTTCAGACGAGATATTCATAGCATTGATAAACTATTTTCCTATTAATAAAGCAGTAAATAATCAAATAATTTTGTAAAGAATTTCATTTTATATGAATAATAAATATCAAATTTAAAGTCATTTGATTAGTTATATTCAAAACTAAAGAACATTTTATATCAATATTCTGTGCGAATAAATGTCAAAAATAATGTTTATATCGTTTGCAAAAAAAATTATTTAAAGAATATTTGTTTCAGTTTTTGTTTTATTGAATAAAATCTAAATATATCTTAAAATTTAAAATTTAGTTTTTGGTTAAACAATAATTAATTTTAATGTTTTTAATTAATTAAAAAGTCTTACAACAGATTATAAATACAAAATTCAATGCAAAATATATTCAAATAAATAAAAATTCTCTAATGAAATGAAAACTTGCAAAACGTGTTTACTTTCAATAAGTAAGAAAACTATTGACTCTCTCTCTCTCTCTCTCTCTCTCTCTCTCTCTCTCTCTCTCTCTCTCTCTCTCCCAATCATTTGAGTCAAAAGTAATTTAAAATAAAATTTGAAAATTCTTGTTATTTTCAATAAAATTTTAATCAACAGTCAATTTGAGCGAATGAATGGATTTATTGATAAAAACGGTCAGAAAATGGCATAAAAATTAAGAGAATTTTGATTAACCGAAAAGAATATATTTTATCAATATTTATAGCTATGTATTAATATCTTTAATGATTTTTTCCCCTTAAACAAAGTAAGGGCTGAGAGATGACTAATCACAGAATCGGATGGCTGTGCGATGGGATGGCTGTGCGATGGGATGACTGTGCGATGGAATGGCTGTGCGATCGGATGACTCCATGAATTAACACCCGAAGCAATTTATTATATTATTTTACTTTTAATACAAGTCTATAGTAATTGATGACTTCGTACGACAGTCGCACGCATTCAACACAAATATTTTTAGCCAAAAATTAGCCCAACCGTAATGGCCAGAGGTATGGGGGCTCAGAGCTCAGGGGAAAGGTATACGAGACGACAACTTACAAATCAAATTCTTTGCATTTTCGATCAATTTTGAATCCATGTCATAGTTGTAAGTCTGGCCATCACTAATGAAAGAGAAAAACTGGATTTTTGTGTTAAATATAACTAAAAGTTTATTAATTCAAAGATCTGTTTGAAAATCAACAAAAATGACCACTTTTTCATATTTTCATTCATTTTCTCTTATATTTTGATAAATTTTTAAGAAAAATATTTTTGTTGTTTCTTTTTCTCTCATAAAAGAAAATATTTTATAAAAACTACTAAAAGTCTGTCGGAAACTAAAAGTGAATTTTTATAATAAAATATGAATAAAATGAATGAAAATTCAAAAAATATTAAAAGAGTAAAAATTAATGAATAAAATAAAAGACAAAAATTTCACAATAAATGAGAATATAATTCATATTTGACTTTTTTGAAACAATTTTTGTGAACATTTCGTTTGTAAAGACAATAAATAAAAATAAATTATGAAATAAAATATGTTTTTTTTTGCTTCACTCCTACACACGTCCAACAGATTCAACAATTTTGACTCACATTTAATGAGTTTTTGATTCCTAAGAGATATTAAAATATATATAAAATAGTTTTTCGTAAAATAATTCACTTTAAAAATGTTTGAAAAATTATGATTTTTTTCATTAATATCAGGATTAATGAGTAAACGCTTTTTACACAAAATCTAAAAACCATTATATCTTTTAAAGTCCATTAATTCTTGAGATAAATTCAGACTTTTTATTCATTTCTTAATTGATTTTGAAAATAACAAAAATGAAAACTTCATTTCATATAAAAAACTTTTAAACACTATTTTACATATATTTTAATTTGATTTTCACTTCCTTTTTAGTTAACAAATAATTATTGAGATTATGTTAAACACATATAAAGTGAATGTGAGACAAAAAACTGGGTTCTTATGATTCATACGAAATATTGAGTAATTATTTTTCGAAACTTTATTTTATTGAAAACATTATTTTGAATATAATCTGTCATTTGGTTTGAAGGCAACTCTCATTAGTTGTAAAAAATTTTTCTTTTTATCGAAAAACTATTTTGAAGAAAAATTTCAATAATATTCTTATGATTTTCATTGTCTATAAATATTAATATATTTTTAATAATCGATTATAAAAACAAAGAATAATTACTTTATATTAACTCAATGAAAATATATTTTTGAAAAAATGAAACAAATTTGTTGTTATTATTGAAATGAATTGATCACTGATTTGTGTCTATAACTACTGTATAGGCATATAATGATTGATAACTTTCCATTCTTTCCATTCTATGCAAACACGATATTAGCAAAGAATTGTGAATTGTATTTAAATTCTGTTTATTTCACGCATTGGACAAACAGTTCATTCATATATTCTTGAGTGTTGTGAGCGTTGACACGCCTTTCCATTCATAGGATTCCAGTATATTATGAATTCGTGATTTTGATGCAATCTTTGCGTCAATTTTTGCGTTCAGATATCGTGTATAAAAATTTTTATACTATATTTTAAATATATTATCAAAAAACTGGTTTCAAAAATATTTGCGTTCATTCATAGTTTGAAAAATAAAATATCATTAAAAAATATATTAAAACCCCTTATAAAAAGTGTGCACAAATCAAATCACAGACACATTTCACATAAGATTTCATTAGTGTTTGAAAACATTAATGTATAAGACTTTTGACTCCAAATATATCTATAAATTAACTCAAATGTAATAACAATTATTCAATTAAACAGAAATTTCTTAATTTATGAAATAAAATGAAAAATATTTCTTTCAAACATTTTTTTTACTTTGAATCAAAATTTTTTATAATCTCTTTGTGAGTATAAAAATTCTGAACAGAAAATAAGATTAATTCATAAATTTTTATAACATTTTTCTCTTCATTAATTCACATCATATATTAATAGGAATAAGAATTTTGTTATAATTTTATTCAAATTATCAAACATGTGATGAATCATAAAACCTTTCAATGAATTAATGGTTTCCGAGTCTTATATTTTTGTCATTTATATAACAAAACGAAATAATATTTGCTTTTTTGAGTCAATGTATTACAGGCTTCGGGTTATTAGATGTGAAAATGTCTTTAGATTTCAAACACAGATATTTCAAAACTTAATAATAAATTTTTCTTCGATTCATTAAAATCACTTCAAACTCAAACATTTCATATAATTATAATTTAAAATCATTTTTTGTTTTGTTTTCTTTCCCTAATTTCGTTGACAAGAATTTGGGAAAAAATAAATTCAATGATAAGTTTAAATCCCAGAATAAATGCTTATTATTTTTGTTTTATTTGAACGAAATGTTCACAAAATTAACTTTAATTTATTTCATAAATCATTTTTCATCAATAATTATGAAATAATCAATATTTTAATTTTCAGTTTTTTTTTTGCCAATCATTACATAAATCAATGACTTTTGAGAATTAATAAATGGTTTTGAATTTAAAGTTTGATATAATATAGGATAAAATGGATGTGTAATTGAGTTATTTAATTATTTCTTCAAATTTATTCTTAAACTCTTTGATGAAATCAATAAAAATGTTTATAATGTTTACAAAATTTTGTATTCATTTTTGTATTGTATTTAACAATAAATATATTATTGAATTTGTATTTTATTCGAGACATAAATCCTGAAAGAATGTCAATAAAAAGTTTTATAACATTTTAAACTCAATTAATGAACACATATTTAATACGGTTTGAAAATAATAATCAAAAATAACAATACTTTTCAAAAACTTCAAGTAATATAAGAATCTTTTTGCAGTCATTTGTATTAAAGTTAATGTCAATTATTTTCACTTTTTTTCTGTAATTACTATTCATTAGTTAAATATATGAACAAAAAACAGTAATTCATATAATTTGATAATTGATTTTCAGACAAATACGTTGTTCTGACACAACTTTTAGCTCAAAATTACATAGTTTTGTGAAAATTTTCAATTATATGAATCAAATATAATTAGTGTTCAGTCAATCAATTACTCGCTTTTATGTTAATATAATTCAAGTTTTCATTCAAAAGCGTTTCACTTCATATCCTTATATTATTTATTTTATTTTTCAATATTTTTAATCAAATACAACTCTCTATTGTATTGTGTTTTGGCATAAAATTCTAATTAAATAAAAAGCCATTCAATAGGTTTTGAAATTTTTTATTGTTATCTATAAATGAAATATTATTACAAATTATATGCATTCAAAATTCGTTTTTATATTTGGTCTGAAAAACACTTTGAAAATTTGATAACATTTGATAACATAAGGGAAAACATTGATAACATTTTTTTCTAATTTAAGGATTACAACGAAAATTATATTCAGATTAATAGCAAAACTCATATAAAATCACAATTTTTTATTACAACAAAAGCCAATGCGAAGATTGCGTGCATTGAAGCAATTGAGAGATACACTGAATATTACATTATTTGAATGTCTGAACGCATTGAACAGATTATATCCAATGACAGATTAATCTCAAACTTATTCTGAAAAAAAACATAAAATATATATATTATTAATAATATATAATACAAATTAAAAGACAAATATTGATGGATTAGATGATAATCATTGCTTTTTCATTATCAAACTCTTCTCTCCAGAGCTTTGCCATTGATTTTCATTATATCATATATTCAGCACAACTTTAGGAACATTTATAACATAGAAATGAATTACAATTTAAATCATGGATTCATTGAATTTTTTCATAAACTTTTTATAGAGTTTTTACATATTCTTGAGTGAAATCCGAGAATAAATCAGCAAAATATTTGAGTTCATTATACAGACAGTGAATGGAAATACAAAGCAATAAAACATTTTATGTAAGAAATAAGAAAAAACATTACTTTTGCTCAAATAAAGTGCAAGAAATAATACCTGTGCTCAGTGTTAGTGAAGAAATAGTTATATATCATTGGGTTTGCAATAAAAGAGGAGCTATTAATTTGAGTCAAAAACCAAAGACAACCGCAAAATGAAAAATGATTTCAAACAACGAAAAAATAATTTAAAACTATTTGATAAAAATGAGACCACTTTTGAAGTTATGAATAACTTATGTATTATTAGAAATAATATATTGTTTTGCGATTATATTTACAATCAATGAAGGGATGAGTGAAACACATGTCTATAGACTCGATGTGTAAATGAATGAGAATTTGGTGTTAAAGCGAAGTGAATGTCTATAGAGTTGAATGTCGTTTCATATGTAGTGCCAAATGGTCTGATCGGGAAAAGGCTCTCTCGCAGAGACGGCACTGAAAGGGTCGATCGCCGGTATGTTTACGGAAATGACGGGTGAGTTCGTCAGAGCGGGCGAACTTCCAGCCACAGCCCTTCCAATTGCACTGATAGGGCTTCTCTCCCGTATGTGTCCGCAGGTGTGCCTTCAGGTGCGAACTCTTGGTGTATGTCTTCGCACAGCCATCATAAGTGCACGAGTGATGAGTGATTTTCTTACGTCCTGTACATCTTCGGCCTCGACGTGATTTGGGCGCAGGTATTGGTAGTATTGGTGTCGAATCGGGTATTAAATTTACGCCAGACATGGATTGGGATGTATTGAATGTGTTGTAGTGTTGGAGCTCTACGTGTGGAGAGGCCGGTGGGGTAACAATGCCTCTAATATAGGGAATGGACGGCGAGGGAGTATAATTAGGTGTCGGCACAGTTGCAACCGTTGGGAAACTTTTACGGCTGTTATTATTGTGGAAAGGGATCGGAATTTTTGAGACATCACTATTAGGACTGATATTGCAATTATTGTTTGCATTTGTAGTGTTTGTCTGATAGCTATGCTCTCTGAACTCCCTGTGCTCTCTCTCATTCTCAGGTGAGGCCGGCGGCGATATTTGGCATTGGGGTAGAGCTGGTATATTACATGAATACTGTCCTGAATTCCACTGCAAATAAGTATTGCCGAATTGATCACAAAAATAGTTATTCGAAGAGTTGGGTTGAGATGTCTGTGCCTGAGATGTCGGCACCCAAAACATGGGATCTTTGGCACTGAGAACCATGCGATCGATGGCCGGTTGTGCGCACTGTGTGGTAGTGTTAGCCGCAGACCATTGCGAGACATTACAGTAATTGTTCTCTACATACGGCACCGACTGTTCATAGGACTGGTAGTTGTATTCAGATTTGATTTGATTGAAATCGTGTTTCACAAAAGTTGTGTCGTTTTGGTTCAGGTGCTGATGACTGTGCGGTTGGCTCTGTTGTATGTATCGATGGGTCTCAGAGTTGGGCACAATCTGAGTGCCATCACTCACAAGAAGCACACTTTCAATGTCCTGCCACATCTACCGGTGCCGTAAAAAACAATGATTAAGAAATTTTTAATTGAAAGACAATCAACTGATACTCACGTCATGAAAGTCTGTCATTTCGTTAGGCATTTTGTGAACCATTTGTGACATAACTGACATCATATGAAAACCAATACTTCTGACAAACAATCACTGAATCACTTCTACAACAAAAATAACATTGAATTCAAGCCAACACTCAATCACTTAATACTCGGCCGTACCTGAAGTCAGACTAAACAGAGTTGTGGAGAGACTGACAGTCAGTGTCTATCTATCGCTCTTTAACTCTCAGCTCACGAATAGCTTCTTCGTTGTGCAACACAGGTATCAGTGATTTAGCCCTAACTCAGGGAGTGTTAGTCCACTCAGACCTACATATTCTTCAAAACCAAAAATATTTTCTCTTTCTCTCTCTCTGTGTTGAAGAATGTGTTGGAGTGGTATTAGTGGGACAGGTACTATGGAATGGAGTGTAGAGCTTGCGGGGATAATACTGAAACCTGCCAGCGCTGGCAGAATATGCGACGCCTCAATGTGAGGCATCCCCTCCTTCAGGGCCGGTCATGTGCTCCGACTTCAGTCATATTTATTCTGTACACAAAACTGTTGGCGCACTTCTTCACCGCTAATGCAGTTCATCTCTGGCACAGACACCTGACCTTCAGAGAGCACAATACCTACCAGAGGTCACATGACTCTTATTTTGTCTGACTTTGTTGTCCGTGAAATGACTTTTGAATGCATAACCACTTTATAAAACATTATATAATTGTTTGTGGCTTTCGTTTGACGAACAATACATACGATTGAGTGAATGCTTTGATCTTCTCTTCCTCTCTGACCACAAACCTATTGATCAGATTATCACAAAAAATATATTTCTAAACAACTATTTTGTGATACAATAATAAGTTATTTATCAAACTTTCGCCAAAAAAGACCATTTAATTCTGATTTATTGCTTCAAAAAAAATCATTTTTGAAATGATTTTTAAAAAAAATATAAAATAAAATTTGTATAACAGAAACCACTCATAAAAATAACATTATTTCTGGTTTTCTGTCATTTTTAACAAAAATAATAATAATTACAGAAATATAATGAAAAATATTCAAACATTTTATGAAAGTTTACAAAAGACTATTCAAAACATTACTGAAAATTGTTTCCTCAAAGCCCTAAACCTTTAGCCCTAATCCTTGTTCAGATTCGCAGAACTCATCATATCTTCTATTAAAACATTTGTCTGAAATGCTTCGGAAGAATAACCTCAAAAAGACTGATCCGAGAAGAAGTCAAAACACTTTGAGATTTCAATGAAATGTATTATTATTTGATGTGAACTCCAGTGTCATTTCATATGATGGCATACTTTGTTATTCCGTCAAAAATTCTCTCTGTTTAACAAATTGTGTTTTTTTTTCTTTTTTTGAAGACCAGACCATAAATGTATTTCCTCTGATGTGATGCAAGATCGACAGTGCAATAGACAACGAAGAAATGTATAGATAGATAGGCACTGGTATTGAGCGGAAGATTATGGCCATAGTATGCGCGCACACACACAGGGCTCGGATCATGAACTGAATCACTATTGTGTGGGTTTTGTACCACAATTGACACAATTATCTTCGGCTGACCTCAAAATAAACTCCAATCCAATGCACTATTCGTTGAATACTTCAATAACTCATAAAATTTATTAAACGATTTGAAGACCTATTGATTGCAATCACTTAAACATTAGACACTTTTTGATCACTGAATGTTTGGATATCATATAATTTGTTGGCCATCCCCTCCCCGGATATGGGTTGGTAGCTATGACTATGTCTAATCTTGCATAGAATGTGGACAACCATTAAACCTCTCAATGGATCTCAGATTTCTCTTTCATTCACATATTGAGTCCAAAAGAATTTTTCATCGAATAAATCAATTATAATATTTTGAGAGCCGTTCAGCCGCTCCTCAGCTCCGGTACAAAAAAAATGTATGAAAGTATGAAAAGCAGTCCATTATTATTACGTCCGATAGTCTTAATCATAATATAATGAGTAAAAGACAGAATATTTTGTTTTCATAACAAAAAATATTTTTGTGAGACTTCGGGCGAAAATAAGCGTTCAGTTCATCACCAATGCTATCAATCCTATAAAAAAGTAGAGGAATTCCTGTCCTTTTTGTACACCTGTGCTCAACTGCTTCGATATTCATTCTCTGGGGCATTATTTTGATAGCAAATTATTTCGCACAATATATAGCCCTGTCCTCAGTCTGTCTTCAATTGTTGATTCAATTTCGATAATCTTTACGAATCGTTACAAAAGTTTTTGATTAATATTTTTATCAAATTTATTAAAACTATGAATTCATGTATGAATTCATGGCTTCTATTCATTATTATTTTATTAACGATTAATACTATTAATAAAATTAATTAATTTATTACAACAAAAATTAATCGATTTTTAAGATTTATTCCAAAGGGGTATTAATTTTTCTTTGCATTCATAATAAAAAAAAATCCATTTTACATGTAATGGAAAAGTATTACACATTTGACAGTAAAAATCATTTCAAATAAATGAATAATTTTTTTCTTCGAAGAATGACCTAATTTTGACATCCATTCAGTTGAATAATAACTGAATTTTCCATTCAATCAATCTTTTTATCTTTAATTCCTAAGCATTTTGTTTGTAATGGATTTGATGTGATTATGACTTTCAATATTTAGTGCAAAAATCATCAATGATTTTGAATGAGACAAATGAGTAAAAACTACATTATATTTAAATAATAATAATTATAATTAAAACATATTCTGAACTATAGTTTGAAATTCTCGTCTATATTATAATAACTACTAATGTATTCATTCATCAAAACTTTTATTGATTTAAACTCTTCATAGAAATTATTTTGAGTTTAACTCTAATATGAATTTAATTTTAAAATAAATGTATTATTAAATGAGTTTTTCTTAAAAGAAGCGGTTTTTTATAAGTTTTGCAATTAGTGTAAAGACTAATAACTCTGAAAAAACATTCATTAAAATTCATGAATGAATTACAAATGAATAGCATTTACAAGACGGGATGAGGGCATAATACCAGTGCCCATAACTGCATATTTTTCAATAGTTTATTGGTTGAAAGTATAGTTTTTTAGTTATTGTTTGACATTTAATGGCAGTCTTGTCTCCGGAAGAGGTTATGATATGTGAAGAGCAGATCCAACTCTACAGCAGTTTTAGCAATGAATTACTCGAATAACCAATGATTAGAGAATTGTAATTATATTTGAGGTTTGAGTCGACTGACAGACAGACAACTCTTCACATAAACTACTAATTGTATGCCTAACATCAATAGAGCCCTTAAGACAACTCAAACCAATGATAAGACACATAAATTGTTAGCCAATTGTTAAGAAAAACATTTTTTATCAAAGAATGAATGACTGAATGAAACGAATGACCACAAAATAGGGGCAATAATTATCGATTGCCTTTCAATTTCACTGACATTTTAGATCCTTAGCTTCACTTCAAACACGGTTTCATTCAATACAAAAATATATACATTTTGTATCTAATGGTAAAAAACATTATTTTTTAAGACTTATATTTATTATCTCAAAATATATGGCAAACCATTAGTTGAAGATTGAATAAAACGATTTAAATATAATGTAAATATTTTTAATATAACACGAATTCATTAAAAATTCATGAAATTGAGGCAAAAAAACATATTAAATGCCGAATAAATGAGAAAAAGTTGAAACTAATGAAAAATTATTGCAATATTTTCTGAGTCTGAAATGTGTAGGCATTTATATAATGTTTTTCGTTGTGAAAATGTTATGTTATCTCAAATCTATTGATCGTTTCATACATATAAGCAACAAAACAGCGTGTGTTGTGTTAACCACAATAGAGTGCCTCAAAAACTCAATTTACTCTAAGAGTCTCTCTCTCTCTCTCTCTCTCTCTCTCTCTC
>JAQIXR010000366.1:0-30564 GCA_034700825.1 Quadroppia sp. Gr-Ori-00064 | reverse complement strand
GAGAGAGAGGAGAGAGAGAGAGAGAGAGAGAGAGAGAGAGAGAGAGAATAAAGACAAAATAGGGATTTTTAGGCTTAAAATCCAAGGGGTTTTTTCACAGGGGGTTATTCCAAATAATTCTTCACTAAACTGTCAAACATTGTTATGAGTCATAAAATCAGGTCATTATTGATAACAGAGATTAAGTTATGATTTAATTTTGTTTTAATAAAATAATTCAATTGACAAAAATGTTCCTTTTGAGACACCTTGGTGATATTAGTTTATATTATATTTTGTTATAAATAGACGTCTAATTAAATGAGACATTAATATGAAAAAATATTTTTATCATTTGTAGAGTTGTGTTGAAAGTAATATATAATTCATATTCGCTATTAATATCTGTTATTATTATAATAAATCGAAGAAAATAATTGTTTGAAAAAATAAAATGTTTTTAACATTTTTAAAGACAAAAAAATATCGCTCAACAAAAACGGCAATAAATGTATGGTTTTTATGATTTAATGTCATTTTCAAAAGCAATGTATTATTCATTCAAATGACTGCAAATCAGACCATAGTTTTTGATGTAAAGAAAACGTCACAAAAATGTCATTGTATTAAATGTTGTGCTTTTTTAGTGAAGAAATCGATTTATTTTCACTTTTAAAAGTTAATTCAAGAGTTGTTTTTGGAAAATATATTTCATATAACTCTTCAAAGAATAACAGTTATTGAGAGTGGCTTTCAAATAGTGGACTCTCAATGTTACCTTGGTTACTATGTTTATCAAATTAGAGAATATATTGTTAACAAAATACTGGAAATTAGTTTTGATTTTTCAATAGAAATAATATTTGCTGAAAATATTTAGTCAAAAGAGTTTTACTTTCAAACAGTATTTCAAATAGTATTCAATTAATATAATTATAACAATTAAGGGAAAACTTATTTATTTAATGATTTGAAAGCGTTTCTAAAGAATCAAATTAATGTTAACCTATTCTATGTCTTATATATTGAATGCATTGTATAATAAGAATAAAAATAATTTTCAAATTATTTTTATTAACAATCGTTAGTTAATTCGTAATCTCATTCAATAGCTATTTTTAGTCATTAAATATGAAAACATTATTTTTTTATTATTATTATTATTGCTGTTTGTGTTTCATTTCAATTGAGTTAAACATTAATATATTGATATTTGCTGTCAATGAATGTGAGTTTTAGTGCAAGAATTCAATTAATTATTAAAATTATCTAAAATTGAAAACTAGTCGTCAGAGCGGAAGTCATAGTATTATTATTATTGTTGAAACACAATTGTCGACCCATTTCAATGCATTTCACATACAGTCGGTTATAATCAGTGAATTTAATCATGAATTGAAGAATAAATGACTCGACAGTGACTCCAATAGTAGTTTGAAAAGTATGGCTGAATTTAATGGTTTTCATCTCATAATTCTGTTTCAAAATTGATGTTTTTCGCACTTACTTTCCATTAGTACGTGACGGCGCCTACACTTCACAAATATTAGATTTTCTCGAAGAGAATCTCTTTTAAAAACTTTTAACTACCGAATCCTTTTTTTTCTTTTATCCCATTTAAAAATTCAGTACATTTTTCGCTACAATACTTGAATTGCTTTAATATTTTTCGCTCTGTTTTCACTCTTCGGCTCTTTTTCATTAAATATAAAAATAATTAAATATTTATATATTTTTTTGAAAGCAATAATATTTTATTGAAAGCCTTTTATTTCACATTTATATCAAAATATATCAAAACATTTCAACAAAATTGGAAAAAATAATATTTTTTTTAAATCTGAAATTAAAAATAATTTTCATATATATTATTATATTTCAAAATTGTTAATAACTTTCAAATAATAAATATATTTTATATTCAAATAAAGTGTTGATTAAATCAAACCGTAATCACAATATGATATCGTATTGACTTTTGAGCGAAAAATATATATAAAGTTTAATAATAAGAGAATATTCTCTATGAAAACAAATTCCTTTTCACACAAAAAGTGTTTTTATTTTTCCAAACCTTTCGTTCAGAAAAAATTTGATTATTTTTTTGCATTCTTTTGAGTTCAAAATCTGTGGAAATTTTTTCTCATTCTTTACATTCAATTCTCTTATACAAAGATCTTATTTTCCATATTATTATACTTTTAAATTATTTTGTGATAAAAAAATTTGAATAAATAAAGAAAAAAAATCTTAGACTTGTTTTGACAATTAATATAAAGACATAACGAAAAGAAAATCTATTTTTTTCTACTATATATTATTTGTAAAATATTGTGTGAATTGAAAACAAACGATAAAATAAAAATTATGTAAAATAATGCCAAAAAAACGAGAGTTTATTGTGGTTTACATTGAAATTATATCTGGAGGTAATGTTTGATTTATAAGCCCTTATATTATCAACACTTTTGGTCTCAAAAAATGTAAATCACTTCAAAAAGTTTCTATGAAATGAATTATGAATTTATGAAATGGAAATTTTATTTATTTTTTGCTTAAACTTTAATAATAATAATAGGAATTCATTGAGTTTTAATTAATTTTATTTTATGATTGATTAAAGAATTTTTGTGGAAATACTTCACTAAATCTGATTCAACGAAATGAATGATTGAATGAATTATTGATCAAAAATCTAAAATAACTTTTTTTTATATATATTTATTTTTGTCTTTGAATTCAGAGTAAATATAAAACAAAGTTTTTTTATATATATTTTTTTCGTATAGAAATTTTGATCAATTTTTGATGCAATAAAATATATATCCATTTCTTCCGCCACTGCCTTTACTCCACATCTTATGGTTAGATAATTATATTTATAGTTAGAGTTTTATGCCTTCTCTACGACATTATTAACGAATACAATGAAAACGTCAAAAATGAAAATTATTATAAAAGATAGCAATGAGTATATATTGTATGGAAAAGTGAAATGCAATCTATTTCTGGATTTTCATTCAAAAGATATTTTTGAGTTCTCTATAGAAGAGGTTTTTGAGGAAACATTAATTATTTAATAGAGATAGAGATAAATGAAAATTACATTGAACTCAATGTTTGAGATGAGATGAGCGCTAAGAAAGCATATGTTTTTGACAATGGATTACTGTTTTTGAAAATCAGAATTACATTTGATTTTTATTGCAATCATTTATATTCAGACAATACTTTTTGGAGAAATTAGTTTTAAAAATGATTTTAAATACACAGAAAATATATATCATTAACTGATCCTCAAGTTTATCATTACTAAACACCCCCTTCATGTCTCTCCCCCTTTCGTGTTTGAATAATTATCTCTAATTTCGTTAGACATTCAACGAGTTCTTCATTCCCAGAAGGCATTGAATATCGTCATAGAGTTGTGTCAAACTTACCCTGTTATCAATGAAAACTATTCCAGTCTTTATTGTGTTATCAAATATATAGAAGAAATACATTTGAATGAAAAAAATGAATATAAAATGATATAATAAAATGAATTATAGAATGAATGCAATGAATGCGAAAAAAACCTTTAGATTTGGGTTTTTATATTTAATTTTTGTGAACAACTATTTTGTATTCATTTGATTAATCGATTTGAAACACTATTTCAAATGAAGTGCTTTTCATTCATTCAATGAAAATCAAATTCAGTGTAAACTCTTGTGACATGAAATCGCTATTACATGAAACTGGCATTAAATCCAAACTTCAAATACAAGAGATTTCAAATCATTCATTCATTTCTCGTGTGTATTGAAAAAAATGAAAAATATATAATACTGTTTATTATGTATTCAATGTATTCACAATTGATTTTCGAAAAACTCATTTCATTTCAATTATATGTGTATTTCAATGAAAACTATTGTTTTTTGAACAAAGCGTTTGATTTCAATTAGAGATTGTTTTTAATTAAATTCTAAAACATAGAAAACATTAATTATTTGTGTTTATGAACGGTTTGGCTATAATATGATCGGCTCTTTAAGTTGCTCTCTCTCTCTCTCTCTCTCTCTCTCTCTCTCTCTCTCTCTCCCTTTCTCTCTTTAATCTGTTTTGTATTGTTATCAAAGCTCTGGTACACTATTGGAAAGCAATGGTCAAATGGTATCAAATGATAAGTGCTATGAAATGTTGGCCATAATGTGTCCATAACTCCAACACCATTTACAGTGAGAGTTAAGTACATCAAAACTTTACAGATGTAGGGGATCTCTAATCAACTATCCCTTCTGGGAGCGCACACACAACGTGAAAGTATGTGTCTGTCCTTAATTTATAGGCCAGTTGTGTGTCCATTGGTCTCACTTTATGGATGGCTATGGCGTACGCACAGACACATTGGGACACATTTTAGGACACAAATGAATAAATAAATGATTGGAAAAAAATCGAAAAAATCAATTAACTGTTCGTTAAGTTTGTTAACTCTTGTGTGAGTTTCTCACAAGTGCTCACCACTGTGTTTGTGCTCACAAGCGAACTGTGCTCTGAATAAAATAAAAACAAAATCAAAACAATTATTGCCATAAGTATTGAAAGTGAAGCAAAAGTTTTCTTAATTGAGAAGTTATGTGTTATATAACTTATTAAGTGATATCTACAAGTGCTGCCCATACTGTTCCCCGTTAATGGTTAGGTGCTCTGAATAACACTATACTCACAATTGAAAAATATTTTAATGATTTTTGAAAAATTTTTATACGAAAGACATGTCACTCACACAACACATACACAACTCATACAATCAAATGCTTTTATATATCTGTATATTCTTTGCGTTATTCAAAAAATATAAAAATCGATTGAAAAGTATGCAAAAATGCAAAGAATATTCTGCAACAAAAAAAACTATATTTTTTTCCCTAAACCCAAATTCAATGGCTGTTCTGTTCATCAAAAAGAGCACAATTGCGACCATATATACAATATATGATATAATAACTTATTTAGATGTGATTCACACGAATAAATAATATAATGGTTTACACTGAGAGTGGCGTTCCCTCAAAAATGACAGCACCCGTCACTCTGACTGAGGCACCCCCAAAGAAAATCAGGGCCCAATAGTGATGGCGACCGATCTTTGGTCTGCCATTAGTTTGATTACATTTTTCGCGAAACACAATGTGTTTGCAATGCTATTAAATGAGTGATTAGTGTCTCTGTAAAGACACGAAAAACACACAAAAACACATTAATGATTTGCCATTGAATACAACGCCACTGAAAATGTCAAACATGTATACCATATATGAAAAACATTTTTCTAATTTGATTTGAGGCAAAAAAGATTGAGAAATATATATACAATGTATTCAAAGCATTAAAAATCATTTCAAATATTTATACATCACTTGATTTGCATTTACTTTTCAATTTCGGTCATTGTCTGCAATAATGCAAAACTCAAACATAAAAAAAACTTTATTTTGCATAACATTTATGTTAAGTTTGAAATGCATTTATTTTTTTATTCATTTTTGAAATTATTATTATTTTTCGTATTTTTATTGAATAATTTATTTTGATTGCAATAGTTATGAGCCGTTAGTTTTTAGATCATTATTTTGTATCCAAAAAATATATATAATTTAAATAAATCTTTATTTTCGACTCAATTCACACCATTTGACATACTTTTTACTCATTTGACTCACTATTAATAAATCAATTGATTTCTGTCATTGGATTTGTTGTTAAGAACTTCACTTGAATTTAATTCACAATTTATTTCTTTATAAATGAATTTTGACTCTAGAGTTGATATTACTTTAAATCACTCGAAATGTTTGCTTCAATTAGTGTTCATCTTATTTAAGGGTAATTTTATTTTCACCCTTAAAGCACACTTTGCTGTGAAGTAATGCTTTTTTTGTTTGCATTTTTTATTCATGACTTTTATCAATGAAAAAATTAATTAATTGAATGTTTCTTATTCTGAGACAGAAATTGATGCAAAAAAAGAGATGAAATGCAAAATTGAATTGAATTTTAGATCACGAATACATCTCGAAGATTATGCTCAGGAATATTTATCAATATTTATGACTTCCGATCAAAAACAATAAAACAAAATTTTCAATGCATTTCTCATGAGCTAAATATTTGCATATTATCTGCGAATAAAAATGCATTGAATGTTAAAAAAAATTTACGAATCATTTTATTGTAAAAAGTTTTATATATTTTCAAAATCTGTTTAAATAATGAAAAAGATTTTTTATTCGATTCTTATTCTATATTTAGATATCATAAGCAGTTATGTGAAGGACTGATAGGGAAAGTGAAATGTTTTGAACAGTTGTGTTGAATCTAAAACATTAATTCAATTAATAGACGTCTTTTGGAAAGAGTTTTTTGAAGTTGTGTTTCACGAAAGACTCGATTCAAACGAAATGATAAAACAAAATGAGATGAAAAGTAAATTCAATTATGCGGACAATAAAACAAATTCGAGAATAAAATTCCTTAAAATTTCGTGCAATAGTTTTGATAATGAATTACATTATTTGACCATTTTTTTCGCTATACTTTCAAAACATTATTTTGTTTCTGGTTTTTTCTTTCCGATAAAAAATCTAATGTTTAGAGCATTAAATATAATATTTTTTTAAAGTGTTTACCAAAAAATATATGAAACTATATTTTTATGGAAATGAAAAAAAAAATTCTGAAAATTTTTTAGCGTTAAATAAATATTATTGAATTGAATAACACTTTTTTTGTGAATTGATAACTGTTTACAGAATCACTGTATGGCTTGTAATGGACTGATAGCAGAGAGACCAGTGCTTGTAGTGATAGTCCATAAGATTTGATATTTGGAAAAACATTTTTCTTCACTCCATATATCGATTGAGGAAATAGTTATCAACAGTAAAAAATTGTTAAGATTTTTATGGCTTTAATTTTTCTCTCTTTGAGTCCTTATGTTCAGGAAATAGGAATTTTTTGTGGATTTTTCTCAGAGTGAGAGAAAAAAAACTATAAATTTGAAAGTTATTATCTGTGAACTAATACTAATTTTGATGCCATATATAAACTTATAACTCATTTGTTAGAAATTTGTTGTGATTTTTGACAACATTTTTGTGACATATTTTATATTTATGTAGATTTTTGTGACCTTTTTTACGGCACAAATCAATAATAAATTATATTTTTTAAACACAAAATTTGTGGCAAATCCATGTCATTGCGAGAACTGATTCACACAAGACATTAACAGTTGATATCAATTGATAGCTATTTTTTGTCGTTTAAAACACATTTACGCAAACATTTTATCATTTAAAGCCTTAAACAAATTCAACAAAAAATTTTGTATTAGATTTTTATTTAAATTAAAGTTTTATTTAATTGATTGATGAAAAAAATTGCAAATCATTTCACAGAATAATTAATCAAAAAAAAATGAAAATCTATTTCTTTTAATAAATAATTTAATGACTCAAACATTAATTAATATTAATTATTTTGAGCTCAGTATTGATTTCAAGGATAATTTGTCGTAAAATCTGTGGAAAAAATATATTTTTAGATTTAAATTTAACATAAAATTTAATTAAAGTAAAAGTTTTTGTCGGAATATATTCAAAAAAATGATTGAAAAATATTTTTTAATAATTAATAAGCAATGGATTCGTAATGTTTTGTTATCATAAGGTCTGGCCATAGAGTTGTGTCATTTCGTAGACGATTATCGCTATATATTTCGCGTGTTTTGCACTCATTTAGTCTATTGCAAAAGAACCTATCGGTCCCTATCATGGCCTAACTGTCAGCGCCGGCACACCATTGCCATAATGTTTACATTTCATGATTGTCTAATCATATTTTTATTGATCCCATGTCGCGCTTCACACCAATAATACATATTAAGCTATATAATAGTGAAACACAAAAACTCAATTCAATTATGATTTCCAAACCATTATTAGTTGACATTTGAGCCAATGATCAGAAATATTGACCATTCATTTGAAAGCCAGTCTTCAAATGAATGACCAAAAATAGACACAAAATTCTTATTAAACGTAAGGAATATTAAAAGGGATTTTGAATTAAAAGGAAAGGAATGAAACGGACGACAAAAGTCTTATCACTGAGTAATTCAATTGAGAACCGGATTCACAATAAGTCTGTCATTGATTGCAAAAGTGAAGCAATTATTTTTCAATGCATTTTCATTTCAATACCAAATATGTTTAATATAATACATAAGGTATTTATGAATTCCTTATCACTGGAGTATTGCATAAAATGAGCCGTTTATCTGAAAAAGTCTTAAACACTTCACTGATTATCAGTGACTGTCTTATTCACTAATTGTCACCACAAATGTCAATACAATCAATGCATTATAAATAATACAATTCATAATCGATTGCATAATTGAGAGCAAAACAAATGAAATATTTATTTAAATATTTTTTTTCTCTAAAACTTTTGTAAATTTGTTTTTTTTGAGTAAAAATATAATAATTTTTAATTACATAACAATTAAATCACTTTTAATTTTAATGTCAAAGTTCACTAAATAACAGTTTTCTAAAATTCTTGTACAGAATATTCTTGTATATAATATTTGAATAAATTCTTTAATAAACAGTTATTTTCAAAACGTTTTTTATGTAAAGAGTTGTCATGTATTGCAAAACACCAATGCCTTGACTTTTGTACATATATCCTCATGTCCTCATAGGATGACTTTCCATACCTGTGCCATCGCTCGCACTGTGTTCACCTATCGTTCCCTTAATCGTCTCGTCATTAAGTCTAAGAGTTTATTATCTTCGATGGCGTTCACAGTCGACCGAAGAGGACAACAAAACACAACCGATTTTCGCATTTATTACAGTAAGTCTTCAATGGTTTTCATGTCTTTTTGTCGTCTTTTTCGGTCATTCAAACAGTCTTTCATTCAGTCAAACATTGACTCAAAAACTGCTATCAAATTGTTGTGTAAAAACGTTTAACAATTTTATTAGAGAACAGTTCTGGTCAACCCCTGTCCCCCTGGCATGACATACCCCTGTTTGCCGATGAGGGCAGCCGTGTCTATCACATGGTGGTAGAGATCCCGCGTTGGACTAACGCAAAGATGGAGATCTCGACCAAAGAAGCGCTAAATCCTATCAAACAGGACATCAAAAGCGATTCACTTCGTTATGTCCGCAACTGTTTCCCACATAAGGGGTATATCTGGAATTACGGCGCTTTGCCCCAGACGTGGGAAGACCCCAAACACTTGGACGACTCGACCGGCGCTAAGGGTGATAACGATCCCATCGACGTCCTTGAGATTGGTTCGCGTGTCGCCCAAAGGGGGGAAGTGCTCAAAGTGAAGGTATTGGGCGTAATGGCGCTCATCGATGAGGGGGAGACCGACTGGAAGGTGATCGCCATCGACCTCAACGACCCGTTGGCCGATCAGCTGAACGATGTCCAGGACGTGGAGATGCTTATGCCGGGCCTCTTGAGGGCAACTCACGAGTGGTTTAAGATATACAAAATACCCGACGGAAAGCCTCCCAATGTGTTCGCCTTCAACGGCGAGCCCAAGAACAGGGAGTTCGCGGAGAAGATAATACTGGAGACGCATAAGTATTGGAAGGAATTGGTGAATACGTCCGAAGTGACAGAACTGGACGTAAAGAACACTTCTTTGGCGAACAGCCATAAGATTGATAGCGAGAGTGGAATCGCAATCATAAATCAAAGACAGGAATCGGCCAAATGTGAGCCCAAGCCCTGCGACGATCAGACGGCTATTGATAAATGGTATTACATTACACTACCATAACATCCCAACCACTACTACAACTACCGGCGCTCTCGCAATACAAAGGGTAAAAACTAAAGACAAACAAAACATTTGGTCTCAATTAAACTCAAAATGTCTTTGTCTTACTCTTTGTTTGTGTCCGTCTTTTTATAAACAGAATTTCAATTGAATTTAACAAAAATTATTTGAATTAAAGAATTATTGCTTTTTTTGTGTTATTTCACACAAAAGGAGAAAATATTTTTTTTATTAAAGATTTTTTTTTCTTTCAAAAACGTAAACATTGTTTGCAATCATTTTTCAAATATTCACTGATTTATTGAACTTTGAAATCAATAGAAATTTTCAATATATTTATAAATTATTGAAAGAATTTTTGTTTTTATAAATGATTATTGAATTTCAATTCAATGGTTTATATCGACAAAAATGTATCGATTTTTACAAAAATATGATTAATAGTTGTGTCGACTCTATTGAATCCACTGCCCGTTCCAGCGCCGGCTATTCTCATTCAGGCCTTTCCTTCTGTTGAAAGTGTTTTTTAAATGATTTTCAGTAATATTTGTTTCTCTAAGCAATTGATATTTTCTTTGTTTTCCACCAATTTCTCTACTTTTCTCTATATGTCGACGCTTTCGACGTTTCAACCTTTCCTTCACTTGAGGTGCTTTTTGTCTTTGCCTTCGCTTTGAATTATTGATCGCTTGTGTCGATGGCCCAGCAGTTAGAGTGTGTGCAGAGTTGAGAGCACAGGCATCCAATATAAGCGATGAATCGCTGAATATTCCTCTCTTCCTATGCTCTTCAATAGCCTTATGCTGTGGACACAACTCTATCGTATAAGCAGTGCTATCGCTGGCATGACCCAAACTGTCGTTCCTTTGCGGATAAATCCATTTCATGTGTTTATTCTTATAATTAAAATTACGGCCAATGAGGGGAACGGTGGCAGCGCTGGCGGTGGCGGCTCTGGCAGTGGCGCTGGTCGTGTGGATGGCTGTGGCACTGGCACTGGTATGGATCAAATGCAAGCCATCTAATGGTTTATTAAATGATGCGCTCAAACGACAACTCAATTCATTACTAGAAATGCTTTTCGCAAATTCATTATATAAGGCCTTCTTCTCTCTCTTCTCTCTCTTGTTGTTATCATTCCTTCTATTATTACTTCCATTAAAACAATGACTTTCTCTCAGATTAGGCATTAGAGGAGAAACAGGAATCATATGTCTGTCCAATGACTTCGAACGACATTCCTTTTGAAAATAAATAATTAAAGAGTGAAACACAAAAATGTCTTATCATTACTGACAGTATTATTGATCCAAACATTTATTCTAACAATTAATATAAGTTATAAACATCTGAACGAAAACAGAAATACAGTCCAAAAAGTACTCACAAAACCAAAGTGTTTGCCAAACGCACCGCAATTATAGCAACACTTCCGACCATTTGGCGACAAATTAGAAATTATTGGCTCTTCAGAGGTAGAAGTGGTCTGAAGAATACATATAAAGAGATTCAATCAATTAAAACTATATACGAATTGAGTGATCCTTGTGCTCGACAGGCACTGGACGGTCGAGTGCACTGACCGTTAAGTGATATTTTCTCCAATTATAAGTGCATTGATTTGATTCATGTCCTCTAAGACCACATATATCACAGTGTAATTGATTTGCACTCAAATCACAATTCATTCTTCGGTATTGCTGTAGAAGTCGTTCGCATTTGGCCGACGGATGGCCACAAAGACCGCACAGATAACAGACAACAGGTTTCTATGTATTCAAAGAGTGAGAAAAAACAATTAGATTCACAACAGAAACAGTAGTTCCAGTGTTTCCACAGTTTCCAGGTGTCCATACTCTAGGCTGTGGACAGTCGTGTTTGCGATGACCCCTTTCCTTGCAGTTATGGCAAATGAATCTGCTTTTGTAGTATCTGTTTGTCGTCTTATTCATGAGAAGGTCTTTATGACTGATTTTCCACAAATGTTTCGATTTTCTCATATTCTGAATACTCTTCTCTTCCTCTTCGGTGTCGTAAACGTCTTCGTCATAAAACCTGTTCATCGACTCTATGGCCGAAAGAGTGCTTTCGCTTAAATTGTTTACATTTCCCAACGATATGTCACTTTTGAGCAACGCTTTCGGGGAAGACTTCTTGTGTCCAACAGTTGTCTCGTTTGATGTCTTAACCCATTCATCGATTATGCGGACATCGAGAGAGTCCTCATCTGAAGAGTCGTCGATTTGAATGCATTCAATTGTCTTCGCCTTTCTATCGCCAAAACCATGTCTTATGTGATGATTGTCTTCATTTTCAGCGAATCTATTGTCCAATATATGGAACAAATCACTCAATGGTTTCTTAGACATTAATGGTCTCCGATTTGAGCCAATCACTGATTGATCCGATTTTTGTGCGAGCGTTGCATTCGATGGTCTGTGCGATGAAGTGATGGCCACTCGATGTGACTCTTCGGCCACTTTGTGGGCATCGGTTCCAAGCGAGTGATGTATCGCTCCATACAATTGAGTCTCAGTTTCTGAATCGATTTCATCGGAATTGTAGTCCATATTGTCTTCACTTTCAGACAAGAGATCCATTTATTTATTAAAAATGTATTCAATATTAAAATAAATAAAAAAATAAATATTTTAATCAAATATGGATTTAATGAAAAGTCGTCTGAAAATGAAAACACGTTTAAATGTATTGACGTTTGAATACAAAATCGCATCAAATATTGTTCACAAAATCGTATTCAAAATCAATGCTTTGTTTCTACAAAACATCAAAACATTGAGGCAATGAAAATGTGTTCAAAGGTTTGCGAATAAATTATGACTTTTTATAATAAATTTCATTTCAATTATTCAATAAATAAATTAAATATTTTTTATAAAACTTTGCATAAATTTAACGAAAATTTATATTAATTTAATTTAAAACTTAATTCAAATACTTTTAAACGAAATAAAACATTTTAATCATATATTTTGATCACAAAATCCTTGACGTCATTGATGGACAAGACATAAAAGACCGCAAAATTGTATCAAATTTTATTAAAAAAAAAATACATTTCTTTAAAACAAAAGACAAAAGCATTTAATTAAAGACATTCAGCGATAGTCTTAAACACCACCTGAAGAATGGTTAACGAAGACATGAAGGATGAGGTGATGGCCTCTTCGTTCAACAACAGCCTCAACGGAGACAATGGTCTTGTGGTGAAGAGGGGTCTCATTGACGGCAAAAGCGATTTACTCAAACAAATCGGTTCACTATATCTGAACGAAAGCACGAGTGATATCACCCTTAAAGTGGTCGGAGAGCTATTGCCGGCCCACAAGTGCATCGTCGCCACAAGGAGTTCCTACTTCTTCGGCCTCATCTTCGAGCGACAGGCCGACCACCGAAGCAGTAGAGGCGACCGATCGAGCGTTCTGTCCAAGAGTGGAACCACTCTTGAGGTGTCCGACACGACTGTCGATGCTATGAAACAAGTGCTGAAGTACTTATACTTCGGCGAACTGCTGATGGATGACTTGTCCCTGGAGTTGATCATCGATGTCCTCTCTCTCTCACATCGCTGTAAGCTCTTTGAGATCGTGACCGGGATTTCCGATTATCTCAAAGACATCGTAACCATAGACAACATTTGGACCATTTATAGCACATCCAATCAGTTCGAAGAGACCAACCCTTTGACGGAGTTTTGTCTCAGATTTATGGATCGCTCGGCGGTTAAGCTCTTACGCAATGACCTCACATATGACCAAAGCGTCGATAACTTCAAGCTATTGATAACCAGAAGAAGCTTTGATGCGCCGGAAGTCGAGAAATTCAAAGCCGTCTACAAATGGATTAATACTAATCCCAACAAAGACTCCAAAGACTTGGTCTCATGTATTAGTCTGACCCGTTTGGGTCAGGAAGAGCTCCTACAAGTGGTTCGGCCCACGAATCTGGTCACCGATACACAGATATTGGACGCCATAACACCGAAGCGCAAGAGAGTGTCGATGGAGTCGTCGACCAATACAGAGGCCGTCAAACTGGAAGCGATCGAATTCACGCCGAAGTACACCATTAAGACTATGAAACACGAGACCGAAAGCGTCGGCTTTTACTACTCGATCGAATTGACGGAAAGCTATGATATTAACCACATTCGCATGCGTTTGTCGGAACTGCTTTCGGGCAAAGGAGAGTACAGTTACTTCATCGAAGGCTCCGTCGATAACGAGGAATGGGTTAAGATTGTCGACTACTCGAAGTACATCTGCAGGTCGTGGCAGTCGGTCTTCTTCGACGCCATTGCCGTCAAGTACATCAAAGTCATCGGCACTCGAAGTGATGGCAAGATATCTGACATTATAATCGATTCGTTTGAGTGCAGTTTTTCGCACAATCCGTCAAAACAAGTCAATGGCTTCACTGTTCCCACTGAAGAGATCGCGACCTTCGACTGCGGGACAAGAATTCGGTGAAGAATAAGAATCTTAACCACCTTTTTCTAATGGTTTTGTCTTTTCTTTTCCAGTTATCCAATCAATAGACACGACTTGTATTTATTGCACTCAACCCAAAGGTATGCCTTCTTCATACCGGTGCGCAATCATGGCGCCGACATGAAGAAGAATGCCTTCAACATACAGTTGGCTCAGCCCTATTGGTTGGACTCATTGGAGTTCAAAATCTACCACAAAGACCAGAACGACTCCTACAGGTTCTACGTCGAGATCTCCGGCGATGAGAAGTCATGGGAACGGGTTGTAGACAAGACTGAGAATCCCGGCCGCGGTCTACAGGTGCTTAAGTTCTCTCCCCGTGCGGTGTCTTTCATTCGCATCGTAGGAACTGGTGGTGTCGGAGCCAATTGCAGCAAATTCTTGGGCTGCAGTGCTTTGCGCTGTCCGGCCATCAGTACCCCTGAGGACGAATGAAGTATTTGATTCCAGACATCAATCCTTAAGTCCTTTTAATTTTCTTTTGATCTTTCAATCATTCGATGAAAACATAATTCAATGACAAAAAACATTTTGTTTTAAAATTTTTTTCTTGCATTTCATAAATCATTTCTTATATTTGATTAGTCTTTGATTACAACCAATGTATTGACCAAACATTTTAACGTTTTATTGATTTTTTGTTTAATAATTTGTATTTTTTTTCGTCAAATATTATTTTTAATGAACAAAACGTTTAATAAATTCAAGTCATAATCATTTGTGAAGAGCTTTCAGAAAATATTTTTTTTTCAGTAATAATTATTTTCGTTTCAATTGTTTTCTATTTTTGAATATCAGTTAATTTCAATAAAATGTGATTTCAATAATTCTCTCATATTTTTCAATATTGTATTAAATATTTATTGCATCAAAAATATAATAAATGTTTAAAAATGTAATAAAATTTGAGTGAAAATTAAATTTATTGAATGTTTTAATTTATTTAAATATATTATTACACAAAAAAAAACACTTAATTTGAGTTCAAAAGCAATAAAAAAATTGAGTAAAAAATTATATTTCATTCAAACTTTAGAAAAATGATTAACGATTGAGGTATTGATAGAGAATTGTTTAGGTTTTGGTCATTCAAGCTCTTATTGAGTGATTCTCTCAACACAATTCTGGCCATATTTTTCAAACTCTTGGGAACAGACTTTTTCGCTCGAATCCATTCATCGACACATAAGCCCTGTTTGGCCACAACTTCTCTATCATTAGCTCTCAAATCGCTATCCAAATCAAGTCCGGCCTCAAAGAGTAGATCAAAGATTTGAATTTGCTTTTCGTTGAGCACTTCCGGTATTAGACATGGGTTTAGTGTTGTTTTAGTAACAGAAGCGCCGACTGATATCAGTTTGCGGGCGACGAACACCAGCTGTCTATCGATGGCCAGCGCCAGAGGTGTTCCCCTGGCGTTGGACGCCTTGCGATAACCGACATCTAAGTCGAGATCGCATTCATTGAGTGAAAGCAAATAATCCAAACATTGGACGGATATCTCATATTCGCTTTCATTGACATTCATTTTGATGTCGTTGTCTAAACAGCAGATCAGCGCATGTAGTACTGATCCGATGTCCTCATCGACGCGGTTCACATCACAGCCCCTCTCAATGAGCGCCTCAATTATTTGCTTCGCTAACTGAAAATGTTTGCCAAACGAAGAGATAATGTAAACGAAGTGATTGAGTAAAGGCATCGGAAGACAGTCACAATCGATTGGTGTCGATGCCATGCAATTGCATAGCACCCGATCCTCAAGTGAAACACTACTCTTCACATCTCTTATTGAGTGAAGCACTTGTTCTGGACATTCGATGACCAGATGTGTGAAGACATCGCACGGATATATAGTGCCAGAGATTAGATATTTTTGAAATAATTTAATTCTTTCAGACATTTTCTCAACTAATCGTTTGACTGAATTTTAGCAAAAAAATGGCCAAAAGTTTTAATGTTTTTTAAGAGTTGTTCTCAATTTAGGTCAAAAGGCATGCAATGAATGACCGATTTGTCAAAAATAAAACCGGATTTTAATATATTCTGTACAAAGATATTGAATACTCTTTGTATTTAGCTCTTCATTTCAACCCACCTTTTCAGCCCTTTGAGCCCCTTTTCAATTAATAAAATTCTTAACCCTTATTTTGCGTAAAAAATGGCATAAAAATAGCGTATCATTTGATAGGCTCTACGACTGACCGGCGATTCATATCTGTTGTATGGCTTTGAATATAAACTAAATGTCAATTCATATTAATCTTCAAAACATTAATAAACCATAAAATATAAAACTATTGAAACGTTTTTCTGCATAAACTTAATGTCAAACAAACAACAAAATAATTACAGTATTAAAAAAGCGATGAATATATTGAACACTAATTCGAGAAGTGTTTGCAAAATGTCAAACAATGCAATGATTTGTGAATTTTATAATAAAATAAAATCAAAAATTTTCTTCAATTTTGCCAAACGTTAAAAACAATGAATAGAAATCAGTTGAATAAATGTTTTGACTATTGTTTAAACAAAAAGTTTTGGACAAAAATCTCGAAATGGATTTTAATAATCATAAACACATTGATAATTATAGCTTCAATTCTGGTGGTGAAGAGCCTATGGAAGACACTGACGGCAGAGGAGAACGAATTGAATCGCCAAAAGTTGCTGAAAAACACCGAAATACCAGTGAATGAGTTATTGAAGACATTGTATACGCGAAAGACAGCGCTCATTATGACTGCAGTGATGGCCATATCGATGGCACTGATAGGTCTTTACGGCTCACTTAAGCATAATGTCTGTTTGATAGCCATTTATGATGTCTTTTGTGTCATAACATCAGTAATACTATTACTCGGAGTCAATAATTATCTCAATTATCCTCTATATTACGCCATCATTACTTCCATCACATTATTCGCTGCAATCATTGCCTTCTATCTCTTGTGGGCCATCAGATCGGATCACAAACGGCACAGACATCACAGCGCTCTCATTGACTCCAATCGCAGGATTTGATCCAAAAAATTTACAATAAGACAAAAATCGATAATAACTTCGAAGAAGTATTTCATTGAAAACTATAGTTTCAATGTTTGACAAAATATAACCAAAAAAAAAAGTTGTTAAAAATTTTTCATATTATTTGAAATAAAGTTTTATTTAATACAAAAAATTGTTTAATATTTTTATGTCTTATTTAAAAGCGTTTTCTTTATAGATCTGTCCATTGCTTATCATAAGGACATGTCTTCGGAAGAGATTCTTCATATAAAAAAGTTTTTTGGATCTATTGATTGACTTTTGTGTCCGAAAAAGTGATTATAAAACCATTGATTGTTTGAAATCAAATGTGATTTGAGTTTTGATTTCAATAAAAGACAATAAATTAAAGACAAAAATAAAAGTTATTTCACTTGAATAAGGGGTTGGAAAATAGTGTCAAAAGGGGGCGAAAACTTCATAAGTGTTGTTGAGTTGAGTCCACACAAGAGGGAGACATAAGAAGTGATGATATGTTTGTGTTTTGATCTGAAATGTGGTTTTGGTTTGATTTTGACCTTTAATTAACTCTTGATTTTGACCACAAAAATGGATCAGAGATCAGATGCCAACGACTCAGAGCCCGAAGAGATAGACCTGAAGACGAGTAAGCGATCGGTTGTCCAGACGTTGGATAACCAGAAGAATGCGATTCGCGAATATTTGGACACTTTTAGAGCCAAACGAAGACTTATTAACGATAAATATGTGGCACAAAAGACTCGGAAGAATAAGACGATCGAAAAGTTGTCACAAAATCTGTTGAATGAGATCAACATTGAGTCGATTGAAGCGTCCAATGAGAGCCCCGAAGACGTGGAACCGATGGAAAGAAGGAGAAAAGTGAAGAAATCGAAGAAACGGTTCGACTTTGAGACCCAATCCACACATTTCGATGTCTTGGATGTGAACAACGATTTGAATGGTATGACCACATTTAGGACCAATGACACCAACAATGGCATCAACTTTAAGGATAATATGCTTTTCGACCGAAGAAGACATAAACGAATCTATTCTTCGCGACAAAAGTCTTATTTCGATAAACAATACTTAAGTCGAAAATAGGTTTCAATCAATGAATGACATTTTGTGTGGATTTTAATCATTAAAAAAAACTTTTTATTTCATATTCAATAAACAAATGGATTTTTCTTGTAATAAATGTCTCAAAAAGTGTCTGAAAATCAATTAAAACGTAAAGTAATTAAAGCCCGAAATGAGAGACAATAGGAATATATTGATCCAAATGTTGTTGTCTTTGATTCTTCGATGTCTTGAATTGCAATTGTCTTCATCGCAATAGCAGACCAGAGACGTGACTCTGCCATCGGATGACACCGTTTTGTCACATCCGTGGCCTTTGGACACAAGACCCCCGCAGTCGCGGATCACTCTTTGGGCGCCGTTTTTGACTGAAAAAACCAAAACAAACGGTGCTATCAATCGATGGTTACAACAGTTGATCTTACAATTCATTATCGTTTTCACACATTGTGTGGCATTGGATCCGTTTTGGTATCGCTCGCAGAACAAGCACTGGGAGGTAAAGGGGATAATGGCTATACCGAAGAGCAAAATGTTTAGTCGAAAAGCAATCAAAAAACTCGACATATAATTGATTTCATACGCAAACTGTCATTCCTTGCAGTCGTGGTCTTATTCTTCATCTTCAGCACTGCATCGAACCGTTGGTACCGTTCCTTCTCGACAGCCCCACAGCTCTTCACATACTGTTGTGGCGTTTGCTGACAATGGATGTGATTGAGTGAATGGCAGACATAACAACTGATGCCATTCGCTGATGGTATTGAATATTGAATGTCTGTCTCAAAGAACATACCATTCCTTGCAATGCTTACCGTATTTTGCATTCAATGCTATTATAGTGATTGAAATCAATATGATTTTCATTGCATTTAAATACAAATTCATTACTAAATCTCAAATCAATTGTCAATTAAATCATTAAATATATATCCGATTAATGTCTGAAAATTTGCGCCAAAAGAAAAAGTGTTTCAAAAATGACATCAATTTTTTAATGTCTTTTTTACTGCTCTTAATGTCTTTCTCTCTCTCTCTCTCTATGTCTAACGAATACTTCATTCAATACTTTCTGATATTTCAATCAAATGTTTTCAAAAGTTGTTTTTATAGAATATTCTTTAAATAATTAAAAAGATCTCAATTTTACAGAATTCAGTGATAATTAAAATCTCTAAAAAATTGATCACAAATTCACTTCTCATGTATTCATACAATTTGTTTATTGAACAAAATGTTTATAATTTAGAAATAAATATCAAATTCTTGTAATAATATTGATATAATTACAAGAATTTGACATTTGATCAAAAATTTTGATTCAAAATATTCAATAAAAATATCATTTCTTTGAAAATAACATAAATTAAATTAAAATAAGATTTGATTGAATTTTTTATGTCTTTATGAATGAATTGAAATATAATTTGTAATTAATTCTGTAATTCATGTGTAATGCAATTCTATGTGATTTTGATTAGAAATGATTTGAAAAAAATTGAATTAATTATTTGATTAATAGAAAAAACAGAGAATATTGTCATTGAATGAAATACAAACACAAATACGGGTTTCGAACAAATAATTAAATAATTTTATTGAAGGAATTGTTTCTATAATTATATAAACATTTCTGACTATACAAAAAAATCTACAAAAAAAAGAAAACATTAATTTATTGACAAAAGATTTTCAGTAAAAATAACTCATTAAACATATTATGAAAAATAATGATTTAATGTTCAATGACTTCAATATGAGACCAGAATTGCATAGATCTGTATCACAGAAGCAGGCGTTCATACGGCCCCCATAGCCGGCCCTATAATAGCATGGCTTCGAGATGTCTCCGTTGGCCGCGCACTGGCGTATCACCCGGTGATGGGCCTTTAGTTCTGCAATACAAGTGTTTGATATGTTTAGCCATAATTGCAGTGTTCAACACATGTCTATTCACCCCCTCCTCCATCATAGTCGACCCATTGGTCCAGTTTCCTGCAGCCGACATACGCCGAGCCCTCGCTATAATTGGTGCAGTTCTTCGCGAATCGTTGTGGATGTGAAGCACATTCCGGTTCGTAGTGTGAATTGCATTCAAAACACGTTATGGGTTTGGCTTTCGTCAAAACATGATTTCCCTTGTGGTGAACGCCATGCGATGCCTCCGAATGTCTATTAACGTCCGAAGAGTTTGTCCACAAATTCTTTGTCAACTGATCTGTGCTTTTGTCTAATAGTGTATTTGAAGGGTTCTGTTGAGCAGCACCTGATTTATGGGATGACATATCGATTGAAAGGCCGTTAAATGAATTGCAATTCTTGTGTTGAGAATCGCTTTGTCATCACTGATGGCAAATATCATTGCATTTTATTTGACATAAAAACTATTTATTCTGTCATTCAATGAATATCTCAATTCAATTCGATTCATAATTACGTTAATGAATGGAAAGGCATGTTTTGGCATATACTCTGACACATGAATTAAGTGTTAATTTTTCACATATTGAATACAATATACTTTTATACACAAAATATAATTTAAATAACAATTCAATTATGATTCAAATACAGATTTTTGAGATTACATTGATGACATTAACAGTTGACCAAGGTCTATTCATCTAGGAGTACATTCAGGGATAATAAAGATTTATAAGAGTTTTGTAATTGTTTTCTTAAATATTTGGTTTTCATTCATTTGTTGGTCTTTTAAGTAAATATCTTATCTTCAAATTATCTATAAATTCAGTCATTTAAATATAGAGTAAACCCTGATTCAGGGGCCCTTATGTCAACCCAGACAATATTTGTTGAGAAGTGGTTTTTGGGAAAATAAATATCAAATATTTGGCAAAATATAGACTTTTTTCTAAATAATTTATATTGTATGTCAAACATGAAATGATTTTCGTTTGTAATTATTAATTAAAACTATATATAAATTATTTTTATATAATAACGGAATGAAATGAAATTATATGAAATCAATGAAAAGCTATTGAATTGGATAGCAATGAAAACTCTCTCGAGATTTACTCATATCTCAAGACTTAAGACATAAATGTATAATAATTTATAAGACATTATAAGACAACTTAAGATAAGCCAAACATTAGATTTTGAGTTGAATTTAAGTTAAAAACAATAACTAAAGAATTTTTACGTATTTTCAAAAACTATTTTTATATACATTTTATAAAAAATATAAACAATTTATCGATTTTTAAATGCATTCTTCAATTGATTATAAAAGTAGAAAACATTCAATGCTTTTAGACTAAAAATTTTCACATTTATTATAATATTTTTCTTTCATTAATTTAGTTACAAATCATTTTCAAATGCATTTGAATATAATATAACAATAATTAAATTGACTTTTTTTAAGTGCTTTCATAAAAAGGCATTAATTTCTATATAAAGTTATATTGAGTTTAAATATAGACTTCAATACTCACTGAACAGAATGTGTTGACTAAAAAATATTATCGAAAGTATAGCAAATGTATTAATATATAACTCTTTGTTCACAAACATTATATTTGTTCTTCAAATATAATTTTTTTTAAAAATACAATTCAATGTATTTTTCAAACAAATAACAATAAAATACAACAAAAGTTTCTCTTTAAATAAGACACTCAATTCTGGAGTGCATTTGACATAAGGATGGGTACTTTGTTCTGGGGCTATCAGTGAAACAACACACCATTCCCTACAATGACGTATACTTTGTTTATAACAATATTTTTCAAATGCAACCAATGGTTAGAAATGAACAATAAGTGTATAAATTATTTTCATTATAAATGAGACATCATTTTTGACATCAAAAAGCAATTCATTTATCTGTTATTCACTAAAAAATTTTTATATCATTTCATTCACTAAAAAAATATTTTTAAAGCTCTAATTCTGTACATAAAAATTCAAACAAATTTTTGTTATTTATATTCTATAATAAATTTTTAAAAATTTCAAATAATTTTCACTAATATTTGTATATAAATTCAGTGCATAAAATGATAACATTTTAGACTCGAATCAGTTATAAAGAAATTTATTATTTTTTTTCATTTAAAGTCTAAACTTATTCTCAAATGTAATCTCAAATTTATTCTGAATAAAAAGAATTTGAAGTAATGTTTAAAGCCTTAGAATTGTTGAATCAAAACAACTTGTATTGAAATGACTTTTTTTTGGTTTCAAATTCAACATTTGTTTGCATTTCGTTCAATATATTCAGAGCCAAAAACCATATTAACTGAAGGGAACAAAAACAGTCAAAACCTCTTATGTTCAAAAACTAGAGACAGGGCTTACACCCTTTGGCCGGTGGTGTTTGGTTATAACCTCTTTGTGTCTCCTTTTTCGCTAAATCTCATATTAGTTGTCATTTAATTCCTTCCTTTAATAACAAGTTATGTTTGTTGTGAATGTCTGAAAAATAATATTCATATGTCTATGGGTTAGGCATCCGATGCCCGGGTCGGGTGTCAACACTAATTCGGTGCCATTTAGTGATTGCTTTTTTCAAACGATTGACTCATTTCTGATTTACTGACTCTGGAAGACATTTTGAACGCTTCGGTAGTTCTCTCTTCGGCGCCGATATATCCTTTAAGGAAATTCCTTTTGATTTCTGTTTTGAACTTAGGGTGAGATAAGGCGTAAACGAAGGGGTTTATGAATGAGGAGGACTTAGCGAACAGGCCGGGAATCATAGAGGCTGTAGGGGTCAGAAGGGATTGGTCGCCGAATATGCCTATTAGTGCAACGATCGCATAGGGAGACCACGAGAGCACCCATAGTGTGATCAAACAGAATGCAATCTTCGCTAACTTTATCTCATTATTCCTCTGGTTCTGGAATTTGGCAAAGTTTGACCCCTGGCTGACCTGACCGTCCGTTCGGGACTCATTGAACACAAGTCGACTGCGTTTGACGACAAACACTATTCCTATATAAGAATAGATAATTATAGCCATCGGTACACAAAAGGCACCGATGAAGAAGATGAAGATATAGAGCCGGGAGCCGAGATCGTGGGACAGGTAGTCGAACGAACAACTGGTCAAATAGCCCTCCGGAACGTATCGGTTCAATAGGCCAAACACTGGCGGCGCCGAAAAGACCAGCGAATAGATCCAAATGGAAGCGCATAACCAAATGGCAGATCTCGTCGACAGCCGTGGGTTCAGAGGGTTTGAGATGACTTTGTATCGATCGCTAGACATGAATGCGATGGACATTATAGCGGATGTGCCGGACATTCCTCCGACGAAACCATACAATTCACAGCCTTTCGAACAAATTAATCAATTTTTAAAACGAAATGTTTTTGAAAAAATATTTTATATTTTTGTCATTCAATCAAAAAACTATTAAAACATAATTTGTTCAAAAATTTACCAAATTTTCCAGTTATTGGTCCACAAGAAAAGCTGTTTAGTATAAATGCAGGCATTTTTGAATTCATGAGTAGATCAGAAAACGCCAAATTCAATAGAAATACATTTGAAGAACTTCTTAAAGACTTACACCTTTGAAAGGGTGCAAAATGTGAGTTATATCAAGAAAACTTATTTCTCAAAAAAGTTGAGAATTTTTTTGTTATAAACTAATTATCAAAATAAAAATCAGACAAATGTTCGCCTGAAAGCACCGATAGATTTAGTGGTGATTTTTTATATTTATTTTTTGAAGTTTCTGTAATATTTTTTCACCCTTTCCTCCCAAACCCAACATATAATAACTAATTATTGAAAGAATATTTTATTGAACAAAAGCTATAAAAATACTTTCAAATCAAAAATTGTCTTTTTTTCTGTTGACATGACTTACTTGAAGAACAAATAGATGACAACACAGTTGGCAACGAATCCAGGGATCAAAATGAATATATAAAGCACTCCAAGAATGTAATGGACATAACATGCCGGTGCTTCGAATTGCAGCCAATGGCTTGGTATGTATTGGATCACTTCTGGCGGAAGAAGATCACCAAAAGTGTTGCCAAACTTTTGTGTTATATTTGTATTAATAGAGTCGGTGGTAAAGAAGGGCTCATTTGTTGCACTCATTGTTTCACTTCTTCGGTGGAAGTAATGATCAGATATTGTATTGAAATATCGAAATAAAGTCGAAAAACAAATTCAATTATAAATAAGACTTATTGTTAAGACTTTTGACGAGAGTTTTGTTGTAAAGAAATATCAAAAAAGCGAAAGAAATCGAAATAAATGAAACAAAACTTGTGTTGAGATTCTTGACTAACAGTGCCATCAAATTGTCTGCTCATGACTGAAAGAATCATTCAATTCACAGAATTTATTCAATAGGGAATCAATTATTTTGGGATTTATTAAAAAGGATTATATAATAATAAGCCATATATTGTGATATGGTTTTAATTTTATTCATTTGACAAAACATGTAAAGAATTGTGAAATAATTGCGAAAAATTTTTGTTATACAAATCTATAGGAATTTCTTGTTTAAAATTTTGCAAAAATTTTAAAATTCTGATAATTATTAAATTAAAAAATTTTATTCAAAAATTTAGATTACATTTAACTGAGTTTTAATTGAAATTACATAAAGAGCTGCAAATCATTTTATACACAAATGAGTATAAATTACTTATAAATAACTTTTTGATATATTTAATGCTTTCTTAACCCCTGTCTCGCATTCTTTCCCCTTTGAATAATATAATTATTCAGTGCATAAACTTTTTTTCAAATTTAAGATTAATTGTAAAATATTTATTATATTAATTAAAACACATTTGTATTTCATTTTCATAACAATCAAGTAATTCATACTCAATATTATAATTATTTTTTTCATTAATAAATTTAAATATTTTTAATCATAAAATCGTTTTTTACAAATGAAAAAGAGTTTTAAAATTTCTTCGATTACTTGTATTTTAAATTAAAATTTTTTAAAATATTAATTGCAATCAAAAATCGCAATAAATATTGAAGAAAACATCACTTTTTTGGCACAAATAAAGCGCTTATTAATTAAAGACTAGAATTTATATATTGATTATCGATATTATCATAAGTGAAATATTGTGTGAAAAATGACAAGTCTTTCAATCTCAGTGTTTAAGCACCCAATCGTTAGGCCATCCGTTTTGTGAAAAATTTTTTCAGTCGTTTTTTCAGTTAATGAATTTTTTATGAATTGAAAGATACTATAAATCTCATCATATTTTCAATACTTTTCGCTTTCATTATTGAATTCAATCATAAATGTATTAAAAAACGATATGACTTAACAGGTATGGGAGGAAAGGGACATTAAATTCTTAGGACTTTATTATATAATTGAATACAATTATCAATTAAATTAATCTCTTAATTATATCAAACATTTTGTGTTAAATGACTCACTCTTTGTAAAAATCTATATCACATTCCCATACAATAGAGCAAAAAGTATTAGATTTTTGTTGATATTTACGAAAAAAAAGTCAAAACAATTAATTCTGTGAGCATTGAATGAGACAGTTATTAGTGTTTATTAATCTCAACGCCGTTTGTGTTAATCATAACAACAGTCAAGAATTTGGACGGAATTTTGTTATTATAGACAAGTGTTGAAAAAGTGTTAAATGTTTCGTAAGTTTGTTGTTATTTGTTATAAATCGCTGAACAATAGCTATATCTGAAGAGAATACAGTATTTGTTAAATATTAGTTTCAAATTCATTTATTCATTAATCGTTTGCACAAATTTCATAACATTTTGTCAAATTCATTCATTTCAATAGCATTTCAATGCATGCTTTAATGCAGACAAAAGTTATAAATCGTAACGAAATATAATTTTTTCCGAAATAAAAATCATTTTTAAAGTAAAAATAAATAAAAATTTGATTCAATGAAGCATTTTATTGATTGACAATTCGATTGCAATTTATTTTTTTAAGTAAAATGTCATTAAAACTGCACTTTATATCACAATTTGAAACAATTTATACAAATATTTCAATAAATATTAATATATTATAATTTGTAAAAAAAACTATAAAAAATGTTAACATAAAAACATTTTTGAAATAAAAATGATTGGGTTTTGAATTATTACATGAATTAAAATCAATTGTAAATTCATATCAAAATTATTTTCTTAAAACATTCAATTTATAGCAGAGGTTAAAAACCACAGAAAAACTCATTTTTCATTCAATATATTTTGTATTCAAATTACTGTAATGCAATTTGACTGAAATGACTCAAAAACTAACAAACAAACAAAATCTCATTCATTGCTATTGTTTTGAAATATAAAACTAATAAAAAAAATTTTATATAATATTCAGAGATAACCAATGGTTTCGAGAGCTCAGGGATGGGGAAATGGCACGAATGAAAGGAATTTTATAATTAAAACCACTTTGAAATGATTTTATCAAAACTCAGAGATTTTTGTTTTTTGTTTTTATCGCAGATTCTCAACAATTGTGGGATCGAGACTAACAACCCCTTTGGCTATCACTGAATGCATCAAATCTTATGATTAATTAAATTCTAATTTATTGTAAAAATGAAACAAAATTTCATTAAATATGGATTTTTATGTAATTTGTGCTCAATTTGTATATGAATTTATATTCAGGGGAAAAAAGTGTGAAATTAATTCGTTTTTATTACCTATCAGTCGAATAATTCTTTATAACCGGAGTATCGCTCAAGTCTTCATCCGTTTCCTCACCGATGGCTATGGAAAGCAGTGGCGGGGCTGAGCTCAAAAGGGGAGTTGAGTTGCAATTGATTTGCGATAATTTCGTTTTGAGTGCCGAAACATAAATCAGATAACGATTTAACTGAAAAATCAATCAAAAAATATATAAGTTTATAACGAAAGAGCACCGGAAGAGGGGGAGAGAAGGGGGCCGACAGAGCACAGACCTCATGCTTAAAATAACTTTCTTTTTCCGCAAATTCATTCAAAAATCGCTTCGAAGACTTCTTTTGGACGCCTTTCGAGAGATGTTCGTCCAGTTGTGAACGAAGTCTTTCGACGCGTTTCTCGTTTTCGATGAGTTGTTCACACTTTTCGATAAGACATCAAAACATTGGTTAAAATCAACTCTTAATTTGTGTTCATATCTATTGGTTAAGAAGTTATACCAAATTGAGTTTCGTGTGACTGACGGGAAGTAATGGTCTTTGAAATCTCCTGAGTTTATTGCCAACCGCTTCGGGCAGAGGAGGCGCTGAAAGACTAGCGGACACGTAGTTGATTGTGTCGATCCATGACTGCAGTTCTCGGGAATCACTGCAGAAAAAACATCAGTTTCAAAGCATTACACACAAGAGGCACCGGTATTAATGAATGCATACCTCGTTTGGAAGAGATATTCGGCCTTATCTGCGGTCATGAGTCGAAAGACAAACTGCTTTTTGGTGTAATCGCTGGCATTTGTGGCCAAAGAGTGATGAACTCGAATAGAGTTATGCAAACTCTCGTACAACTGATTCTTACGGAATCCCATCTCGTCTTTGTGTAGGTATAGAATCAGATCTCTGAGCGTCGCGTAAAACATCTTCCAACCCCTCCTTCCCATCGGTGCTAAAAAACATTTTTCAATCCATTATTCAATAGATGTCTTCAATAACAAAACAAAAAATCAATACTTTTTTTGCCATCCGATTCATAGCACGACTTTCTCATAACATAACCCTTTTTATACTCTGTGGCACTGATAGGGTTCGGCACTTCTAGAAATGGATTGTGACCTATAATACTGATCTGTTTGTTCAGATTCATTGTCGTCAATGAGTTGTCATTTCCTTCCGAAACGTTTTCATTATTTTCATCACTTCATCGAAAAAAAGCGAAAATAAAATTCAAATAAAATTTTTAAAAAACAAAAATCAAAACTAATTACTGATTCCATTCGAGCGGCGACTCTTTGATGGCCTGATAGAGAATGCGAAGAACATCGCGAGGAAAGTCGTACCCGTCGTTCATTCCGGACAAGTTGTGTATAAACTCATTGCAAGTCATTTTGCGTCCGGTGTTCTGATAACAACAATTGGGATCAGTTGATGCATATAACCAGACATGACATATGACATACCTCTCCGTGAAGATCGCTGTTGAGTAACATCAGAGCACAGGTAAGTGTATGTATGGCATCATTCGAGTTGAACGGCTCGTTAGGGTTGAGTTCGAGGAATCGTTTGGAAAAGTGAATCAAAACCCTTTCCCTCTCTTGTGTTTCGCCGATCAGACAAAAGCGAGTCAAAAAGACCCGGAGTGCTTCGTCTAAGGAATGGCCCCTAAAGTCAAAGTGCTTGAGATATTCTTCGGCGACAATGGCATTGAATTCATTATTTTTGCTCAAATGTCGCGAAACATCACTTTTGGTAAAACCCTCCAAATTATACAGTCTTTTAGCTAAACGAAGAGCACTGGGAGTGTCGACGCCTTTCGGTGGCGAGTAATGGCTCTCTGTGTCCGACGATTCCTCATCGGAACCGCTCATGGTTTGCGTCGACAGACTATGACAGGTATTGTTCGGTGGCTTTGAAACTGAAGAATGATTTGTGGTTTTCATATCGCTCTCAAACACTTGAAAACCATTCAAACCATTGACACAGTCTTTGACATCGTTTGACACCATCTGTTTGCCTCTTAGGCGAACAATGTCTTCACAATTGTTTCTAACAAACTGTTGCTCTTCGGGAGAACTCGAAGGAGTGGTCGAGTCTTCGCTAAGAGATGATGAAAGAGATAGCGTTTGGTTGTTATGTGTCTTAAATGAATGTTTGTTTCGATTTTGATCCAACGTTTGGGTCGAAAGAGAGCTAATGAGTGAATAGTTTTCAGACATTGAAGACTCCGTTTCGATAGCAGTCATCGTCAACGTCTTCGACGGCGAAATGTTTGCCGAAGAAATGGTGAGATTTTGGCTGTCATTCGACGAAGAGTTGTTGGACAGAGAGTGTGTTAACAGCTCTTCCTCGTCGTCATTGAAACGGTGGTCGTCTTCGGGACTCCTTTGGGACCAACTCTTCGCGTCGTTTAAGAGCGTATTCAATGAATTACTGCACTCTTCGGAACAGTTAATGTCGACGACAGTCATGTGGTTTGTGGTCAACAGCTGTTCATCACTTTTGCTGAACCGAACCAATGGTAAAGACAACTGCCGTTTGACGACAAGACCATCGATGACATCGTTGTCGCCATTACTATAGTTGATGTCATTCTTGTTTTTATGGTTCGTTTGCGTCTGTTTGTCTTCATAGCCATTGCTGCCATCGTTATGATCACCGTTGAAGCCTTGGCTCGGATTCGATGGTGTGTTTGGGTCTGAATTGCATTGCTTTTGATGATGTCTTGGCCTCTGAAGACTCGGCGCAGACTTGAGTCTCATATTTCTCTTATGGTATGACATGTCTTGAGATTTATTGTTCGTGAGGTTTATGATTAGGTCTCCGGTCATCATAAACCAGTCCTGATTGCAGTGGGGTTTCGCTGAAGACAGTGAAGACATCGTTTGCCACAATGTTGTCTTCAATACATTTGTCACTCATTTATCGATAATAATAATAACAGAGAAAAAAGGCTTTCATTTGAGAGTTATTCATAGATTACGGCAAACACTGCGAGAGAGAGAGAGAGTGAGAGACACACAGACAGACAGTCAGTCAGTATTGCATTCATTAATAGTTTTACTTTCATTTCAATTGTATTATTCGTTCAAAAGTTTTTTAATGTTATTATTATTATTAAAATAATTAAAATTTTGTAATCAGATTACAATTGAAGGAGAGGTCAGTTTTGTTGAAGGGATCGGCAGTTCGGCAGTACTTTTATATTAATTGAATGACTCATAAGAATTGAGTGAAAATCATAGACATTGTATTGAAGGCAAAAAGTCATATGAATTGTCGTTAAGCTATAAAAAAGTGGTTTTCTATACATTTCTCACCAAATCATTCATTTAGTCAAACAAAACACTCTTTGATTTTAGTCAGACTTGAAGTTGTTTTTACAAGAAAAAAAAACTTTTAGGCGTCATTCAATTAGTACGTACGCAAACGATGGGGGAGGGGGGGTCTGGCGAAAGCGTATGAAAAAGTATGCT
>JAQIXR010000365.1:0-30613 GCA_034700825.1 Quadroppia sp. Gr-Ori-00064 | reverse complement strand
ACTGACTATAAATGACTATTTGGGGGGTCATAAATGACTATTTTTTGGGTTTTTAGTGACTAAATGTCAATGCCCTAGTTATTAATAAAATATATGATAAAAAAATGCTATTATTATTGATATAATTTTCAACTCAAATGTTATTTAATTTTAATCTAAAAATAATCAATATTTTTATGAATTGGAAAAAACATAATTATTGTTAAATTCTATGATATTCTGTAAATAATTTATTTTATATAACATTTATTCATTAATTTTGTGTATATTTATTTATTTAGTATTTTAAACTCAAATAAAAAATTATCAAGTCTACTTTGATATATTTACAAACGTATATGTCTCATATATATTCTCCACCCTGATGGATTTACTTCGTTCATCCCTATACACATATGTATTGCCATATGTAATGTATGCGCTTACGTTTGCCGTTATTTATAATAATGATGGAACGTTTTGATAAACAATTTTTAAGAAAGATCAATCGCATTATTCATAATTATTTTGCTCATTTCTAATGACCCAGGAGATTCGATATGGTGTTAGTTAATGCCATTTGTCTACAATATATTATAATTATTTTTGCATGAAAAATTACTTATTTGAAAATTCATAGAATATTCTGAACAAGAAATAACAATTACAATAATTAATGTCTTAAATGTATATTCTTTATATAAGATAACGTTTAAGTAAAGAATGAAAAAACATATAATAAGTGGTTGTATTGTATTGAAATAAAATTATTAAATTAAAAAGATTTATCTAAATCAATGTGATTTTATCCAGGATAATTTCAGAGGAAATAATATTCAGAATTAATTAACAATATCAGTGTAGCTGTTATTCAGGTCTTTTCAAATATTTGAATTTTAATTATAGTTTTAAAAGAATTTCAATAAAAAAAATGTATATTGAAATTACAGTCAGAAGTGAATACACAGCGAATATACTCCTCAGGTTTGGTATGAGTATAGGTGTCCAAGTGTTCACACGCTTAGGTGGGAGGCTATAGTCTTCATGTCCGTGCTTGATCAGTTTAAGATAATTGCTGTCCATCCAGTAGTCAATGAGACCACCCTTTTTCATGTCTGATATACTATACGAATATTTTATACAAAAATGATATTTATATTTCATTTCAATTTTCATACATTTTATTGAATTGTTGTTTGTATTTGAAATTCTCTGTCAATGCGATCGCAATCAAATCAATGTTTAATGAGTTTACGTCTTTATCAGGGGGTAAGTAATAGTCACTAATATTCATGATATTAAACTGATATCTTTGGTATTGTCGAGAAGTAATCAGTGATAACCGTTGATCAGATGTGCGCAAAGTATTGAAAAAATCCATTGTAACTGATTTATTGTTGAAAAGTTTGACAAATCGTCCGACGCTTTGATAGACTTCCGTTTCCTTGTTCTAAATTATCAATTGATTAAAATTAATGTTCATCTCTCTCTCTCCTCTCTCTCTCCTCTCTCTCCTCTCTCCTCTCTCTCTCTCTCCTCTCTCTCCTCTCTCTCTCTCCTCTCTCTCCTCTCTCTCTCCTCTCTCTCTCTCTCTCTCTCTCTCTCTCTCTCTCTCTCTCGCTTTCTCTCTCAATATACAACTATTGCATATTTGTTAGTACTTTAGTTGAGCTCTACATATAAGTAGTATCAATGCCTCCCTTTCCTCTCTATCAGCTCATATTGGATGCAATTTACTGTTGACTAATAAAACTATAAAAGTATAGCCCAGTTATGTAGTGATGGAATGGAAGGGTAGGAAAGGGATGAACGACTGCTTAAACAGATAAGCCTTTTGACAATTAATTACAACGAACTGATAGTATAGTTTGTCTACCCGTCCGTCGTCTCATTGGGTGTATCACTCAGTTGTCAACTAATGTATAGTTAATTCAATATTAATATAGTTTCACAAAAAGAGTGAAAAATTTGTTTTAAGTCAAAAATGAACGAAAAATTCATAGAAATTGTGATAAAACAAAAATAATAACAAAGTATGAGTTTTTGGACTCATTTGACACAAATGTTTGTATGTCTTAAGAGTTAATACATTATTAATTAGATCCAAATGTTATAACAAAATCATTAATGTCTTTATCCAGACATCAATTTTCAATCTTTTTTCCATTAATTCTCAAACAGTTTCTCAAACTTTTAGTGAAAACTTTTTCGTTGAATATTAGCTGAGAATAAAAAAGACAATAATTTATTCTCTCATCGATTATCTCGTCTTTCATTTGCTTCACATTTACTCAATGATTGAAAAAATGTAATTTCATTTCATTTCAAATAATATCTGAAATTCAAAATTGATTTCATTTCAAAAGAAAATTATTTTTCCAATAAATATCTCAATAAATATTAGAGAAATAATTCATTATATTTTGTTTTTGTTATATAAAAATATAATAAATTAAGTATTAATTGCATTAAATGTAAAGAGATTTTGATTTAAAATTTTTGATATAATTTTTTAATAAAAGAAATGATAAAAAAAATATAATTTGTAACAGAATTTGTGAACAAAGCAAAAGTGAATCACAAATTGATTTCGAAATTCGAATTCAAAACAAAACAAAACCTTTGATTAAATTTATTTTTAATTAATTTTATTGAAAATTAAAGACAATTAAAGACATTAAAAGACAATCACTAATGAAATCATTGTCTGAACGCAAGAACTCTTCGAAGACTACATTAAATCTGTGGAAATGTTTGCAATCAATGACTGGTTTTGAGTCAAACAGACATTCATTTTTGGATCAATTATTCAATTGTTATTCAAATGTATTTCAAAGCAAAGACCAATTGATTGCTATTATCGACAACTCATTGGATGACAAACTCATTGTCCAAGAGTTCGATGACATCAATGGCTTCAGATTTGTGCCACAAATGGACACAAATGTCTTCAGCGATCGAACACATGACTGGTATTGCTTTGAATGTGATTCTTGTGGTCGAAACGAACCATTGATTTGCTGTAAGACATGCTTTCGAGCCTTTCATGACATGTGTTTGCAGTCAAAGAGCGCTTCCAATGACTCGGCCATCGATTGCGATGACATTGAGTGTAAATACTGTCTGAGACGAAGACGTGAACCGATGGCAACCAATTGTGTGACCGCTTATGAGTTGTCCGACGAAGACTTGAATCAATTGATTGTCATTTTTCAGACAAGACTTGAGAATAGTTTCAAAGATATCGATATTTATAGCGAATATTCAATGGAAAAGAACTCTCAAAACGATGTCATTATCTTTAAATACATTGATTTGCAGACAATCCAACGAAAGGTCTTTAACGACAAGAGCTATAAGTGTTTTATAGACTTTGAATACGATTTACAACTCTTTTGCCATAACTTTGCACTCATTAACGACGAGTCGATTATCAAACCATTTGTTAATAACATTGAATATGAGTTAAAAGACTTGAGTTATTGTCTCGACTGTTATCGCTATTCGAGAGCACTGGCCATCAATTCAGTTCCGGCTCACGAGTGGTTCACACGTGTATGCAATCCTCCGCACCGTTTGGTTTACGCCAAATACAGGAAAGACCCCTTTTGGCCATCGAAGGTCATAGACGTGTTGAGACAACCGAACGGTAAGGACGACTATTTGGTTCAGTTCTTCGAACACCCGAACTATTCCAGAGGAACGGTATCAGAGGTGAACATAAGAGATATCCAACAAATGAAGGATTTGAGTAAGAAATCAAACAAAGGACTACTCTTTGGAATCGCTCTTCTCTTCAAACATTTGGTGAATTTAAGACAAACTGAAAGTGATTTCAAATATGAGATTATTTTCATTCGTTTGAAGAATTTCTTGACTAAAAACCTCGAAAACAATGTATGCGTTAATCCATTTCTCGATATTTTATTCAATTGTTATTTCATTTTATTCACAGAAATATGTTTTTAGAGAAATTATCGACAAATTAAACATTGATTTAAATACATGTGAGAAAATTGTGCCCAAAATTGTGCCTAAAGTGAAACCAAAAAGAGGTGAACTGAAACCAAAAGCCGTTAAAAGCCAACCAAAAGGCAAACAAAAAACAGAAACAAATGTCGAAACAAATACTAATGATATGATCGAAGGTTTCATTCATTAATTTTAATTAAAAAGTTTTAATTATTTTTAAAAATATTATTTAAAGACATCAACAAAGCGAGTGATGAGTCCGAAGACGAAGAGCCGACAGCTTTGGAGAGACTTCTCAGTTGTGACTCAATTCCCATTGGATTCAAATATGAAATGAGTTGTCTGTTTATAAGGAAAGGCATTCAAGATATCGAGAATATGGTTATCAATCAGACAAATACTGCCCCTCAATAGCCCTGTGCTCACAATCTCTCAAACATTAGAATTTAGTTTTATTTGTAACTATTTTTTCATATTTTGTTTCATTACTTTTATTCATAATTTTGAAAAAGTTTTTCACAATTTGTTTCGCAAATAAATAATTAACTCAAATATAATTGAATTCTTGTCTTCAGTTGAGCTCAAAGTGCGATAAAAGACTCAATCGAAGTCTAAAAGAGATATTCAATGGATTTATTTGACTCAAAAACTTTGGTTTTAACTAAACTTCTTGTGATTTGTTGAGCACTGGATGTCGGATATTGAAGAACCAGATGTTGGCATCAGTGGGGCTGAGATGGTGTTTCATACCAGTGCTAACTGTGGCCAAACTGTGCCAACAAATGCTATTGTCTAACAGTTTGTGAATGGGTTGTGTTGTGAGCACTGATAGGAATTGTGTTTTCACTCAATTCTATGTTATCTTTAAATATAGTTTAATTCAAACCTTATTCGGATCTTAAGCACAACTCAAGCACTGGTAGTCGAGAGCATTGAATGAAGTCGTGAGTGAATGAATGGATTACTTGATTGGAAACGACTGGAAATGACTGTCATTTGAGAGCGAATGCAATGAAGAGATGTTTTCAAAACAATATGTTTATATGAAATGAAATGAATTTTTGTTTCATTTAATAGCGTTTGAATTGAATGAAATCCAAACGAAAGTCCATTTAATTGTATTATTATATCAATTATGTCTTCGTTTAGTTCTTCACTCAATGCCTGGGTTTAAGCCATTCCTCAACAATACCTGACTTTTGTGTATTGACTCAAAATTCTTATGAGAATTAACTTTTGGTTTGGGGTTTGCCATACATTTTGTGGGTCAACACAACCGCACTGTCCAAAGGGTATGGCTATCTCATAGGGAACATCACATTCTTAATGGGCTATTATGTGAGTCATATTTACATTAGAGTAGAGTTGGCTTTGCTTAAGAATGTAGTGAATTGGGTTTCCATCGGACAGTCGTTTTATATCACAAACCAATACATCATAGAATGGGTTGAACTTAAGTGCAATGAAACTGAAAAAAGATATTTTCTCTCAAATGGATAAAATTGCTAATTGTATGGCTTCTAAACTGCCGGCGCTTACAATAATTTATATAAATGTCTTTGGATTTGATTTCGAAATAATATTTTTTTGGTTTTATTTTGTCTGACATTTAATACAATAAATTGTTGTCTTCAAAGCTATTAATAAAGTGATAAAAAATAATCATTACTTCAATTGAATGAAAATTAAGACATTTTTGGTTGAATTTAACGATTCATTGTTTAGATATTATTGCAAATAGTTTTTGATAATTCATTTTCGATGCCTTTGTTTATAAGTCAAATGTTTTTACAATTTTTATAAACATTTTTGAATAAACGAAAAGTTTATGCAAATCTTGTGTCAAATAAATCAAAATTTATGTTCACTTTTCATATGATTTTATTTAATATTTTTTCATTATTTTCAGCAAATATTTCATAAAATTTTTCTAAACAAATGATTGTCAATAATTGGGACAGTTATGCAAACATAAAATTATACGATTTTTGTTATTATCGTTATTTTTATGAAAATATTACTTAAAAATAATTTATTCATAAAATAATGCATTTTTTTGTTTCAATATTTTTCCAATAATTGACTGAATATTTCACTGAAATTTTAATGTTTTGCTTAATTTATATGTGATTTACATTTCTATCATCAGATAAAATGTGAAAATGTTTTCCATGTAATCATGCGATCAAATCTCAGATCACTATTGCTATGAATGTTATGAAAACACATTCTCTGAACGCAATTGACATCAAATATGACAATGATTTGAGTCTCGACTAATAAAATGAAAATTATATTCTGTTATATTCTATACATTATATTGTGTTCTACCAGTCCTGTCATCGGCTGTTCATCCGATAAGCCTTACTATAAAATTCATATAATGTTTCATAATTTCTCAAAACATTTCATTTCATTATAATTAATAATTATTAAAAAGTAATTCAAAGTATGAAACAAAATACAGAATATTTGATAACATATAATAATAATGAATTTGTTTTGCATTTTAATGAATCATATTTTGTATGAATGTATAGAAATATGAATAGATTTTAGTGAATATAATCATAAAAATAGTGCGAAAGCCATTGATTTAGTGCTAACTTAATGACAGACAACAAAAACTCTTTAATACCGATCGACACAATCTTAGACCTGATTTGTCAGCCCATCACAATTACCAGCACTTCCATTACTGCCGTTCCCTCACAGCAATCGCAGGCAACAAATTCAGTAATACTTTACTCATTGTTGAATTGAAGGTTGCGTTCAATCAATTAACGGTTCCCAATATAAGGCAAAATGCCTTCTCCTCCTAAACTACTGGACCCCCAAACCAACCATTAAGTAGTCTTCAACTGAGCGCTAATGAAAAATTCGATAGCAATAGTGCAGAGCAGAGCACAGGGCGATAGACGACTACAATAGTAATAAGTTTTAAGAGTTGTTAGAACACAACACCAGTGCCTAACTTATGGTTTTCTTATCAAATTCTATTCAGCCCTCCATTCAGTGCAGAAATGAGAAAAACCTATTGGACAGTGAGTGCTGTCGATGCCAAACGACTGGCCTTTTTATATGGCCAGTAGTTTATTATTGTTTCTAAGCGTTAAACTGACGATCGCTTCCATACATAAGCGTATAATTTATGACATTTCTCACAACTGATGCATAATTGTGTGACTCATTCTCACAACAATCGTCTCCCCTGAGTGTGGAGCCCAACACCCACTTGATTGACACTAACCCCCTGACAACATCCTCAACACCCGCATCATTCTCTACAATGAAAACAAAAAAATAAATAATACAACAGCTGTAATGACAGTCCCTTTCTGACAATAGGTCCTCAATATTGGGCTTATGTCTCAATACCCTTCAGATGTGAGACACTATGAATGCGACCATTGATTCGCAAATATTTTTATCTGTATTTGTAAAGAGTTTTACAAATAATCGTATGGTTTGGCGTAAAGATGAAGGGAATGGTATGTAATGAAACCATTCTTAAATTGATATCTAATATTTGATGCATTATTAGTGCAATAACGTTGACCACAATCAACAGGGGGTACAACCGTTTATATATTCATTGTAGACCTTGGGTATTATTTTGGAAAGTCACCCGAAGCCCCCATTTATGTCTACCCCATTCCCTGATCCCCTGACCCGCTCTTGTCCTGAATAATAAATACATTGGATTTGTTTGACTAATAATTCAATACGAGATTCAATGCAATGATTGACAGCTTTGATAAAAATAGATAAAAAAGGTATAATTCATTCAATTGATTCAATCAGACATTTATTCAGTTTTTTGTTGATTCCCTTTTGTGTCAATTATTTGTATAATGTTTTGATTTATGGTTTGTTTTACTTCAAAAATATATTCAATGTTTGACTGACTTTATAAAAATAGTGATCAAAATATAAGACGAAATGATTTTATTTGTGAAAACTTTTCTTCAATAATAAAGTCTTTTCTCTTATGAGTAAATAAATTAATCATATATTCAAAGGTTTTCTCTTTTGCTTACAATAAGAAGTGATGACAAAAATAAGTCATATAATCACGACTACTGTCTGTGTGCTCTACAGATAAAAAGGACAGTTATGTAATAAACAGTATTAGCAATAGTATGGAAGGACGGGAAGAATGTACGATTCAGTGGAGGATTGGCTAATTCTGTAGTACAAGATTTAGATTCTTGAATAGCCCGGAGCCAACAGAAGATAACTTGTGATATAAACAGATGTCTTTGACATCCCTTACTATCTATAGTAATGGCTTATCTCTTGCAGACTTTGAGAGAACAGTTGCCAAACAGTTCTGACAGAGATTTCTGCTTTGGTTATACTGTATGCGAATATAAGACATTTCAATCACTATATCATTGCATATGATTTTCATATTTGTGAACCAGTTATGCATAGTTTGCCATAGATTTTCAATGTATTGACAATACATTCATCTCTCGAACAGAAGATAAATCCAAACGCAAAATCATATCTCATTCACGCGTTTTCTAAGTCTTTGACTCATATCTCAAGTGAAAAGTTTTATTCATAATAAGAGTTGGAATAATAGGAAGACTCGAGTCTTGGCTCAAAATGTAGACATTATGCGAGAGAATTGCATTCAATGAATGGATGTGTTGTTTAGCATAAAAGTAATGCAAAAATATTTGAATAAAAAGAAATAGAAGTAAAATATGTATAAGAAATCAAAATAATAAAAAAACGAGTGAAAGAAAAATACAAATATATCTCACATATGAGTCCCGAGACGTTTGACGTCTTTAGATATGTTTCTATATTTCTTTCATACCTTTCACACAATGAATGAAATATTATTTTTATATCTCTTTCGCGAATATTCAACAAAAAGCATACAATTTATAAATGCTTTCATTCTTTCATTCTTTCAATCGATTGATGGAAATATATGTCAGGCATTGGGTGTAAAGCAATCAATGGGTGAATAAATGGGTTCATGGCTTAAGATATTATGTAAGTCTATGTGCTCTTTGTTGGCCAATATAAGAGGCTTTTGTCATACGAAGAAAACGTCTTTTCGTTGACGAACACAACACACAAATACATGGCTTTTCGATTGACACTCAAATTGTATATACACTAAAAAACTATTTGAAAGCTTTTTATACCTTTTCTCAACAAAAAAAACGATTTAATTCCTATTCTTTAACTGATTTTTGTGAACAACATTTTGATGCTGTCGTTAATGCCTTACCATTAGATATACACTTAGTGGAAAAAATTAAGTTGTGTTAAATAATCTTTAATATCTTTTGATCTAATTATGCGATTTTAAAATTTCTTTCACTAAATTAACTCTGAAATGATGTAGATTTTAGAACATAAAGGAAATTAAAATATTCAACAAGGTAAAAATTCAGTAGGGGTTTTTGTTATAATGGTGGTCTATGGAGATTTTAATAAAAAGATTTTTTCATAAGTTTTTTCAATTAAATATTCATTAATTCATACAATAAATTATTGGTTTCTATAAAGACTATCGATTTTAATAATTTAATTACAAATTTAAACAAAAATTCTTATTAAAAGCATTCAAACATCTAAAATCCAAAATTTCTCCATAGACCACCATTATAACAAAAACCCTTACTGAATTTTAACCTTGATGAATATTTTAATTTCCTTTATGTTCTAAAATCTACATCATTTCAGAGTTAATTTAGTGAAAGAAATTTTAAAATCACATAATTAGATCAAAAGATATTAAAGATTTTTTAACACAACTTAATTTTTTCCACTGAGTGTATGTCAATAATATTCACGATTCCATTAAATATTGCATTAGTTTTGATATGAGATATGATTTCAATAATTATAATAGTGTTTGAAAAGACAAATGCATTTCAATTGTCATCTTTTATATGAAAAAATGTCCAAAAAATTCAACGAATGTTATATTTAATTAAGATTTTTTTTGATGAAAATATGATCTTTACTTTGAAAGAGAGAAGAGGTTTCGGATCGAAATGAATGACAGCTCTCATCATATTTTCAATATATTTCTATATTTATATCCATTTCCAGTGAATACCAATAGTAAAGGCGCTCTAAATTGTGAGCCTTTAGTGACAAATGAATGTTGTGTTTAAAAGTCGAGTCGATATGATATAAGGAGTGATATAATGACATATAATCTCAAAGTTGAGGCACATCTGCAACTCATAACTGTTATTGCATTCAATAACAGCAAAGAGTCCATGCATTTCAGTATTGGCTTTACTTATACAGCGCTGGCATTCATGTGCTGTCTATAAGGAAAGAGAAATTATAATAAGTTTGAAAACGTGACAAATAGTGTTGAAAGCATTTAAGTCTTCTTTCAAATGCAAATTACACTAAAATTGTTCTCTTTTTCACTACAATTGCTCTCTTCAGTCAATTCTGTATTCTTTGTGAATATATAACTCATTTTCACTTATTATTCACATTAACTATATTTCCTCTCTTGCTATCTAACTGTGCTTTCATATAGCAATGTTAAAATACTGGCAGAGTTGACAAATTTCTCCATCTTTCAAAAAATTGAGAAATTTCAGTAAAATTTCAAATTCTGAAATTTCTTTAGATTGTGATTGAGATGTAAAAAGTGATTATTAATTTGGAAAAAGTGATTATTGACTCGAAATCATTATTAAAATATTTATAAACAAATCAAAATAATAGAATTGATTGCTTTGTAAACAAGTGAACTATCTTATAATGGAAATGCCATAACAGAGACCAGAATATGGTGTTATGCTTTAAATCGATTGATAATGTTTTTTAGTTTAAAGATATTTAATGAAATGTTATAAGAAATTTACTTCGAAGAAATTTCTTAGAAATTTCCCTAGAAATCTATTTTTGTCAAAATCTACATACATGCCATGTATTCCTCTAATGCTCATCAACTCTGCACTCAATTCATTCATTCATTCATTTTTTAGCGAATAAATTAAAAACAAGAGAAGAAGAGAAGAGAATATAATACAATAAAATGAATTATATTTTTGAAACATTTGTCACAAAAACAGACTTTTAATAAATATTTACAAAAGATGTCAAAAGAAATTTAAATTAGATTTTTCTCAACTATTTCTCTGAAAACACTTATAATATATATTTTAATAAAAAATAATTTAAAATTAATTTCGTTTTGAAATGAAAATAAAGACTTTTTATTGAATAAAGAATATAACGGAAAATAATTTGTAATTTACTTTAATTTATATTATATTTCAAAAATTCGTTAAATATTTTGTTAAATTTGTTTAGTTTTTGTTATTTATTTGAAAAGTTTAAGACATTTCTCTGTATTTATTTCAAACATGTTTTCTTTCAAGTCTTACACATTATGTGTTTATCTACCGGTGCTATCCCTTAACCAAACAATTCAAAAAATTTGTTTAATTTTGCGATAAATTTTAAATTCTTTGAATTTTTAAAAAGATATTAAAATATTATATTTTTCTTATCTCTAAAACACAAATATTTATAATAAATGTTATAATACAATAGAATTAAATTATTTTCATATTTTAATTATTTAAAATAATCTCATTTAATGAGTAAACTATCGATGATTTTGTTTATGAATTCATTAAAATTTAATATTAGTCTCAATTTGTGAATCCATTTCACAGAAATAATAGCATTTTCTCATTAATAAGAGATAAAGGATTTTGTTTTAAATGATATTTTGTATCAAATTCTTCATAAATTCCTAATCAATTCAAGTGTTTAATTATATTTTCAATTATTGACCATAAAATTGAGGCAATGAATGGTTTGATGATTTCTATGTGAATTATAGACGGAATTATATGAACGAAACAAACATTTATATCAATATTTTAATGGACTGTCAGTCCGTTGGGACTCAAGTCATATGAAATAACATTTTATTGTTTGTCATATAATTTGTGCCAAAAGGCAAAGGAATACAACTTTTTTTCACTCAAATGATTCATAAATATATTATTTCGAAAACAATTTCTTCAAATCAATGATATTATTATGAAATCAAATGATAAAACTTTTTGATTTAGTTCTCATTTCTGTAAATAAATTCGTTTTAATAATAATATTCTGTTTGCTATCATAACAAAGACATAACATATTTGTGTTTTTCGAGTCAACAAAACAAATGTTCTCTTTATTACTAAAACAAATAATGAATTTTATGTAATCATTGCTATCATTGCAATCATATGAGTCATGACTTCCTTTAACTTCTTAAGGAATAAATGGATATTCAATGTCTATCTATAAAAGTCTTTTCAGTTGACATCAATTTATTTGAATATAAGTTTTGGTCAAACTTTTTGCCATTAAATCTATTCATTAAATGTGAGATTTATTCCTCATTTTTCTCTATTGATAACTCAATAACTTATTTATCATACATTAAATCTATTTTGACTTTTTATGTCAGACTTAAAGCTCGCAAAAGATTCAAATCTTCAGTCAATATTACAGAGAGTTTTGTTTTTCTTATTTCGGGGAATTTCTCGAATTTATTCCTCATTTTACTCAATCTAAGGGTTATATCAATGGATTTGAAGAAAAAGTTTCTTTCAATTGTAAACTCACTTCTATTTTAAGTTTAAAAAGTGTTTATAAATTACTTTTAAAAGTAAAAGTCTTTGCAAATGAGAAACAAAAGAATATTTTATTTTATTCTTTATCTCTCAACAAATGACTAGAATTTTAATTACAAATTTGCATTCATGCATATCAATGCTCTCTCTCTCTCTCTCTCTTTCTCTCTCTCTCTCTCTCTCTCTCTCTCTCTCTCTCAATTTTTTACGATTCTCTGACTCTTTATTCAGTGATTTTTGTTATATACCGTATTTGAAGACTTGTGTTATATTATAATATATTTTAAGATTCATAACATATATGACATCAAACTTTATGCACGAAATCATTTGAAATCATTTTTTGATAAATGAACACAAATTACTGTACTTTTAATACACTTTTGGTTCGCTTATAACTAATTAAATTTAATTGACTTTCATTTACTAATTATAAAAATAGCACAAAATTATTGCACATAAAAATTATTTTGAAAATTTGAAAACAAAAACGACTTAAGAGTGTTATTAAGTTATTAATTAATAGTATTTATTTATTTCAAATAATTAATTAATTAAATCTCAATGTGTTTGTAGTGAACGTCAATACAAAGTATTCAATACATTATGTTTTTCTCAACATTTGAAGTGATTATAAGAAAGCGATTTTGAAGATAATCACCATTTGGTTGAAGATTACATCTTTGGACAATTGGCTTGAGTTTGACATAGAATACTTACTTGTATTGCTCTGCACTGTAATTAGTAATTGAACCTTGATCATTAATAAATCATTTTTGAATATCATTTCCTATAAATCTATTTTCCATTAATAATTCAATGAATTATTTCCACAATTCTTGCGATTATTTATGTTTTTTATGTCAAATATATTTTGTCTTTTCTTTACAATCAATAAAACAGAAAAACTTTTTAAAGAAGATATTCAATACTATTATTGATATCAGAGAATAGTTTTAATAAAAATAATCACTTTTTCTTTATTATCGATATTTCAGTCGAAATAATAATAATATAATAAATGATGAAAATTGTGAATTTGGGCTAACATTACATATCTGTCCCAAAGACTATTAATCAAAATAAAAGCAAAATGCAATCAATTTTTTAAATGACTTAAACAAAAGGTCATAAAATGTGGACAAACTTAAGAAATTGTATAAAATTAATAGTTTTTGATTTCATTTGAAAAATAATTATATAATTTAAAGTCATTGCAAAACACATTAAATTATTTACAAATGAATTATTTAACAAAAATTGATATATTTGTCAATTATTATAATTTATTATTGAAGTCATTCATAACTATTGAGTGAAACTATTTTTAGTTTTAAAGTTATTAATTTTCAACATTTGATCAGATTTTGATACATAGGCTGTGTTTGCAAAAAACTGTGAAAGCGCTGGTATGTCGAGTATATGGCGTTGTCCTCATCTGATCATCCATTAAATCCTATCAAGTCTTGATTGATGAACAAAAATATTATTCAATATTTTATTATATTAAACATAGGACTAATGCATACAATTTTAGACACTGTATGAAAAATAGTATATTTTGAATAAAAAGGTCAAAAATCACTTGTCTTTACGTTTAAATATCGCTTCAATGCCTTAAACATAATTCTAATCCCTTTTCTATTTTCAGATATTTTTAGTAAGTTTTTTGCGATAAAGTGTTTGCTATTAACAAAACAAAGCATTAAAATGATTAAAATATTAGCCTTTAGTCTCATTCAGGAACCATTCAATCAGTATTTGGTTTCAGCACTCAATAAAACCAAATGAAATGCTCTTGGTCATTACATATTATATTTCATATTAATCTCTATTACAAAACAATACTCAAAACTATGATTGAGTTCTTCATTGAATATTGCAATTGAATCACAAGTGAAACAATAGGTCTCTTAAGGCTTATTATTGTTTTAATTCATCCAAACGTTTGATATTTTCTCATTTATTTCACTTTTCATTTAATTCATAAAAACCTATTCATTTATTGCACGCAATGAAGAATATATTGTATAACAGAATATTCAATCCATGAGAATAACCCTTACTTTTTCTGGACTCAACCGAACACATGAATAGCTTTATTATATTTTTTCAAAACTTTACTTTAATTAGATTTCATTCAATCCTTCAATAAATAGATTTTTAAGTCTTATTATTGTTAAAAAACATTAATTATAATCTGATTATAGATTTCATTTCTCTTCAGATAATCTAATTTTATTATCCAATAAATTTGAGCAAAAATTACCAAAAAATAGTGTAATTTATTTTGAAATGATTTTCCGTTTCGTTGAAGTCCACTCAGTCTTAATATTTTTAGTATAAGAAATATATTTCCTTCAAAGCTAATCGACCCCAACATTGATTTGATTGATTATCTCTGACCAGAATAACCCTCACATCACAAACATTTGATGAATAGCTCAGCCATATATTTCATGTCCATAGTCTTAGCGCAGGCTTTTTGATACTAAACCCTTGTATTATATCATAATATACTTTAAATTTCACATTTATTGATAATTTAAAGTATTTTTAATTAGTTTTGAACAATACTTATCATTGAAAAGCACTCAAAACATCAATGCATTCATTGAATGTCATTAATTTAATGCTAAAACCCATAAATATTTTATTGAATTATATTACAAAAGAAGTAATCATTTGATTCTGTGCTTTGATTAGCGTTTGTTTTATTAATGAAAACTAATATAATTATTGAAATTAAAATTATGAGAAAATAATGTTTTTTAGTTTAGAGATTGATATCGATATTTGATGGCTATAAATGGATTAACTCTGAAACAGACCATATGACAGCCCCAGACTGGCTATGGATATGTATGGGCTGTTAGTCCCGGAAGACTCATCAAAATGCAGTGCCTATTGGAATGAGTGATGAGAGTACAAGAGCTCAACGATTGGGTTAGGGTTTTTGGTCCGATGCCATTGCGGTGCAAACACTCATTCATTCCATTCACTAAAAGAAGTTTCAATCAAACCATTTGTGCACAGATAGAGAAATGACATAAAAGGCACCGTCAGCTCAGATGTTACAACATTTTTCACCCCTTATATTCTGTTTAGCCCTTATATGTCTTTCACAAGACATGGTCTTTGTGTCAAAAAGTATTGCTTTGCACTTAATGTCCAAATCATATAATATACTGTTATTTACGATATATTGAAGACATAAATGTAACCAAAAAACAACATTTTTTTCTTAATATACGAAAAAAATTTGTACAAAACTTTTGCGATTCCGACAAAACTCTTTGACAGCAAACCTATCGCTCAATAACTTCGATCCAAAGCTATAAGTATTACTGTTTATGAGTATATGTTTTACTCACAAATCTTTCTTCAAAAAAGTATTCATAATTTGTTTTCTTTAGTAAAAATAGGTTTTAATTATAAAAGTTTTTGAGTAAAAAAAATCAATTTAGAATTTTTTTGCGAATATTTTTCATTATATTTGAAATACAATGCCGTGTTCTGTCAGACCCTGACATTAAATGAGTGAAAAGTATTTCACAACTCATGAAGAAAAGTGAACTTATTTTGCAAGACTTAGAATGAATTTCATTCAAAAAAATCATTCCTAAGTGTGAGTAAAAGTGCTGTCAAACGCCTTGTGCTGATCCGCACATATCGTGCTTATCAACGCTTGTAATCAAAATCTTTCAAAATATATGCAAAAAATTTTGTACAAAAAGCTTTGATTCGACTTTTCTTATCGTTTTTTATAGAAATCTCATATAAAATAAATATGAAAAATGTTTTGATATTAAACTTTTTTCGTCATATATATTGTGCGGTCATATTTCAGATGACATGGGATGTCGTATAACAAACAATATATGAAATATGAATTTCCAATAAAATGCAGATTAAGTTCACAAACAAAATGAATGAAATTCTTAAGTATTGTTCAAATAATTCCTTTGAATATAAACTTCAATACATTTCATATTTCGTTATTAAATACATTCTCTGAAAACAAAATTCAATATAAATTGCAATTTAATTTAAAATATTTTTCTTTCCATTAAATTACATCGAATTCCAGGAAACCACTCAGGAAACCACTGCAGAGACTTCGTTTATAATCATTTTAAACTTTTGAGTAACGATTAAAAATATTCACAACAAACATGACATATATTAATAAAGGGAGTCATTCAACACAAATATATAATTACACAAAAGGGGAACAAAAAAGTACTGGATTTTGTTGACAATTATCCCCCTTAGAAAGGGCCTTACAATGAATAAAGTCTCTATCTTTGCCCCATTGAGGTTTTTTGGAATAGACTGAAATTATAAAATAATATTTGTCTTCAAAAAACTTTTTCTGAAAATAATTTCCATTAAAATGTTTGTAAAAGTTCTGAATATTGTATTGAATTGAAGTTTGAATTTAAAAAAATATAAATTATTTTCAAATGAATGATGTTTTGTATAAAAAAGAAAATGTTTAATAATATTTAAATTACAGTAAAAATCAATAGATTTTAATGACAAACGAAGACCTTTTCATTCAAATTGTCGTTTAGTATATATTTGAAATTACAATACAATTGAGACCAAGTTTTATGGGTTTTGACAGACTTTCAAAACAGTTGAAGCGTTACAATGAATGGAAAAAGTGATTCAATTCATCAATACTTGAAAAATACAATAAAATCGACAATAAGTAACAATTGGAATAAAAGTCATTTCAATCGTTTCAATATATTTATGGTTAAAATAGAGGTTTTTGTTTGTTTGAATGATTGCATATTTTTAGTGTTAATACTCTAAATGTATTGCTTTCGTGAGACATGGGTTTGGAAGTCATGCCTCACTCCAAACACACCGTTAGAGTAATTTTTAATATAAAAGTCTCTTTTATTACATTGTGCTTAATGTGAGTCACTTTCCATTTGATTGCCAAAACTCATACCAAGTCTTTCACTGTATATGACTTCTATGGCCCCAACCGTTGACTCGAAACTGTTGTCGAGAATTGCAATAATAAAGGTTTGAGTAAAATGTGTTCAAAGCCTTCATATATATCAGTAGTGATGAGACTTGGGATGTGTTCAACAACTCATAGAGTATTTTCTGTTGTATTATTCTTATGGCGTTTGTGTGTCAGCACAACCACTGTTACAGGAGATGACACATAACCACAAATTTTTGGGCAAAACTTTATTTTTTAGAGACACTTATATTAAAATTGATAGTCATATGTATTTGGGATCAGAAGAATCAACTATTTCTCCTCTCATCTCATCTCATGTATACTTCATATTCTGCTCTTCTTTTTAATAGTAATATAAAGCAGACGACAAACCCCTGAAGAATAATAACCTACAAAATGCCTCAACAATTTCAGTCTCTGGACTAACACTCTGTTCTCACATCAAATCCAATCAAACTTTTTATTTTTGTGGATCAGATTTTACCGCTTTTTCTCATCAATATTTATGTCTTTATTAACATTTTTAATGCAAAAAAGTATACTTTTTTTAGAAATAATTTTGTATTTTTTTTGCAATTCATTTTGTTTTACAATTACTGGCGAATAAAAATTATATAAATTTTATAAAAACAATTTAATTATTTTTTAATTAACTTTTAAAAAATATTAAAAACTTTTAGATTATAGTCAAAAGTGTTATTTCATATAAAGTTAGAAATATTATATTTAATATTAATAATTTTTGTCACTTTTATTATATAAATAATTAATATTTATTAATTATATACAAATTCAATAAAATATGAAATTTTCTGTTTATTTGACAATGTTTTTGTCAAACTATTTTGCGTTTATATAAAATGTAAAATAATTTTATGAAATATTAAAGTATTTTGTTTTGAAAATCGTATATATTTTCAAAATCTATTATCGATCAAATGTTTGTCCAATGCCTTTATTTTATATGATGAGACCATAGCTTAGTTTGAAATTTCAAAGTGTAATGACTGACAAAATTTGCATTTTTCAGATCACATATATTAAAGACATCTTTTGAATACCAATAAGAGTTGTGTAAATATTTCTGATATTTTAACAAAACTTTTATTCAAATGAAATGTTTTGTCTGAAAATGAAAAGAATTTAACAAAACAAACGACTTATCAAATGAATGAAAATATATTCAAATTATATTATAAAATGTAATTTACTTTATATTCACATAAATTATATGAAATCTGTTAATGAAATGTCAATGAATTGGTTGTCTTTTATTGAAATATTTTAAGTGAATTAATATTTACGAAAATCATTCAAAACTATAGAAAATGTCGAATAAGTCGACTCAAAAAATCTAAAACAATAGTTAAATCCAAAAGAATTTAAAATATATTTCACACAAATCTATAGTTTATTTCAAATATTCCAATAAATCGTGTCTTATTTGAACACAATTTCAAATATTCAATGATTTGTTTTGACCTAAAAAGGGATATAATCTATAAATACATAAAATTCACAATAAATAACAATATCATCGAAAGGGTATTATTTTGAAAGGAAAGCAAATCTTTGTCTTTCTGATGGTATTGAAAAATTCAGTCTTCACTCAAAATATGTGATTTGAGACATAAATGCAATGGAAATAAAATTGTGGATTAAGTGGTTTAATGGAAAAATATATACCAAAGATATAACTAAATATTGCATTTGAAATAGTGATCGAAAATATCCGAAAAATCATTTTCATTTTCGTTTCATTTTCACGAAACGGCTTTCACTTTCATTTCATTTTCACAAAATTTTCGCGAAAATTTTCACTTTCGTTTCGCTTTCGTTTCAATGATTTTCACTTTCTTTCGTTTCATTTTCGAATGAAATTCAATGCACATTAAAAGCTGTAATTTAAGTCTCATATTAATAAAAGCACTGCATTTTTCATTGTTTTTTATATTGTTTTAAAATATAATGCATTTAAACTCAATTAAAGATGTATTTTTATATAAAATACTTTTCTATTTATTTTTTATTAGTAATAATTTTGATTATTTGTTATAAAATTTAAATAAACCGAAAATAAAAATTTTAATTTATTTTCGCTTTCGTTTCATTTTCATGAAATAATTTTCATTTTCGTTTCACTTTCACAGGATTTTCATTTTTAACTTTCATTTTCGTTTCATTTTCACAATTTTTCCGATTTTCGCTTTCATTTCATTTTCATGAAAATCAGTTTACGTTCTCTAATTTGAAATATAACTACAAATTTGTCATTGATTTTGGATGAAAAGCGATTTGTTTTTTTTGCAGTGAATTTATAAAAATATTTTAAGCCTCGAAATATCTGACATCTATTTTCTTATAGACATTTGCTTAAGTTATTGCAAAAATATACCAAAAATGCATAAAATTGTTGCAAAAACAAGAAATGTTTAATAATTGATAGAGAATTCCTTCAATACAAATACAAATGGCATTTATTTTTAGATAACATATCTCTCTTAAAATGTTTTGGCAATAATTTTGTATTATTTTATTGACTAATCATTACTACAAATGTTGGCAATCGTTAAGCATTTCGTGATTATAACTGTTTCTCTCAATTCATATTAATGTGTATTTTATTATTGTTTTCCTCATTCATTCGCTTGCAATCGTATGGTGTGATATATGACCTACTATTCAGGTGCCACAAATCCAGAGCTAAATTGTTTTTTAGACCCCAATAATCAATTGACTGATTTGTGATCACATACTACACTGTACTCTAAATCTGCCAAACCCTAAATCTAACTGATTTTTGGCTTTATTTCACGACTTTTTTCAATTTGCAATCAAATTCTCAGATATTTTTGACTAAACAATAAATGTCTTTCTTTTTGATCATTTTTATCCCTAAAAGTCTTTTAAAAAATAATATATTTTAACATTGATTTGCAAACGCATTGCAATTATTTGCAAATTTAATAAAATTCTTTATATTTAATGAATTTTTACATCAAATATTATGAAGAAAATGTTTACTCAAATCACTTTCGGTTCTTCTCTCTCCTGACACCAACTCTTTGGATATCCATTTTTGGATCCACTATTGATCGAAAAGTTAACCACAAATTAATGGTTGAAATCATTGATAAATTGTTATTTCAAAGCATTAATTTTGATGTTATGACACATAATGTGATTCTCATCTCTGATTGAATCGATATATGTTTTGTTTTATTCATATTTTTGTCTCATTTTAATAAATAATTTCATTTTAATGTTTGGACAATAAATAAATAATGAAATTATTGTCAAATATAAAAATAAAATGAATTACAAATAGAGTTTTGACTCTTATATTACAATTATATTCTTCGCCTTTCATTCAATTCAACTCAACCTTCAGTTCATTAGATATACAATTATTTTATATTCAACGCTATTTAGGGATAAAAACAGGAAAATGTTTTGATTAAAATTTATTGTTTGGTTTTTGACATCTCATGTGTGAAGAAGAGAATGAAGAGAGAGAGAGAGAGTGAGAGAGAGAGAGAGAGAGAGAGAGAGAGAGATAGTGAGAGAGAGAGTGAGAGAGAGAGAGAGAGAGAGATCGTTTTAGGTGAGAGATGTTTCCCAATCTATGAAATTTCAGTCCCAATGAATTGTCGTTAAATTTTTATTAACTGAAAATTTTTGAGTTTTATATTTTGAAACACAAATAGTGAGACAAGAGTTGACTCATCTATTAATTTATGTTAACTCTCACTCATATTCAGTGTATTCTACAGTAGATTATAATATAATATATGATATTTTGATGCAATTTGAAGCAAACATTTTTATGATAGTAATAAAAGTCTATGCATTTCGTATCAAAAATGTAGAGCCAGAGGAAAGTTATATAATAATAATGCGGTTCATTATCTCAAATAATTTACTCCAACAACACTTATGTTAGTTTAAGACAGAGTTGGATATAGTTATAAATGACAGAGAAATATATTTTCTCTTAAAATGTGTAATAAAACTAAATTAAACATTTAATTGAGAACAAAAAATCCTAATTATGTTTGTGTTTCGTATAAAAACTAAATAAAAACATTTGTTTTTCGCTTAACATTTGAAGAAATGATTATTTTCAACAATAATATTCATAATTGACTTAATTCTCACTTTTTTCGAGAATAAAATCTACATTTTTTACCCTAATATCGAAATCAATGGACACACAAATGATGGTTAAAATCAAATTTTGTTTAGTCAATAGATTTGCTCTTTTATACTCAAATCCATTCTCTAACTGCCAGTGCCTTCGCTAACCAACAGTTCAATTATCGATTGGCATACAATACAGACCCGACGATGCGCTGTATAGACAGCACATACATATTCAGGCCTTTATGTGCTTCTCTTTCCATAGAGTATACGAAAAAGTTTTATATATGTTGTGATACAATGCATGGCTTCGGCTTCGATACATAAGCACAGGGATAGAGCACAGAGAGCATGTTCAATGACTTGGGTTTGAAGTGAGTGCAAACCCCAAACCACTCAATACCCAAACGAGTGCACGAATACTCTGAAAAATTCAGTGTAAAGTCTGTCCACATTCAGAGTGTGTGAGCCATCCGTTCGCACAGAATATTGTGTTTCAGTGTTCAGAGACATCCATACAGTGCCAAAAGGCATAACCGAAAGACACTGTCATCTGAAGAAGAGTTTGATGCAGTGAACAGACATTGGACACAACCTTAATATACTGTTTCAATACTCATCCCATATCTAACGTCACATTCAATCATCGTTTGGGAACTGATTGTCGAACTGACCATAAATTGTAATAACTTTTTATATGAGCTTAAAATATATAATCAAATCCAACGTTTGTATTGGCTTTGGCTTCGCGTACTGACTCTATGTGTTTATATGAGTGGCCACTGAATAATACCTGTGCTTTTGATTGAATGTTATGTCAATGAAGACTAATAACTGAGAGACTGTCTGTCAAAAGAAGCAAAATTGTAAACGTATTGAAAATATATCGAAACGAATAGAAAATGTATTGAAACTTATTTTTTACACTTCACTGTCTTTTCATTGTATTGATTGTACTCACAATTCATTGGATTATTTCTATAAATCTTTTTCATTGTTGTTGTCATTGACTGAAAAACTCTGACTTTAATCAAATGAATAAAAAACATTTGTTTTCAATCAAACTGTGCTTTCATGTAAACAATGGCCAAATAATACATTTAATACTTTAATAATTTTTTAAATGTTTATAATATATGTCTAAAAAGTTAAGCATTCGATGAAAACCTACACAAGTATTCACCGGAAGAGGAATGAGAGTCAGAAAAGACAGTTAAAGGCGATGTGTATTAGGTTTGAACATAAGAAAACTGTCACTAATTTCCTGCTTTTGTGTGCAATCAATGTTTGAACATTTAATATGACTGAAACGAATGTGTTTTAATAGAGACAAAGATTACAATAAGAAAAAGCTCTCCAAAACTCTACTTTGACTTTAAGGTGAGAATATTTCCCATTATATTATTTATTATAAACTTCTCTATTCTCTGCTAATCTCCCATCTCTTGCCTACTCATCCCATCTCTATTTTGAGAACCTATCGTTCATTCGTATATCACATATATATCTTATTTCCTCTAATATTTTCTCTAATATTTTCTCTAATACTCGAGAATTGAAGTATTTTTTTCAATACATCTCTTATTGTCAAATATATACTATATTTTAGTCTTTTATTTATTGATTTTGAATGTATTTTTCGCGTGTATTCTCTGTGTCTGTCAAACAAGAAATACTTTGCTCTCAAATACAAAAAACAAAATACATATAAGAAATTGCAGACAATATATAGTGCTATACATTTCGATTGTATATCCAAACCTCTACTCAACCAAATCGTTGAACAGTTTTTTGTTTTATAATAATATTCTTTGCTTTCCTTTAAAACATGAATTCTTTCAAAAAAGTTTAAATTTATTGATATGTATGAAATGAATGATCATTTTTGTCATATAATATATACCTTTTTATAACAAATAATATATTATATAAAATTGAAACTACTTTTTAATACTTGAAATTATCTTTGCTTTTGTTCAGTGACTAAATATAATCAATTGAAATACAAAACCATTGCATAGAAAATATTGAATTTAAGGACTCATTCATTATAAAAAAGGAAAAAATAAAGTCTTTTAATAACATTTAATGAATAGAAATTTGAAGTAAAATAAAACTTTCAATTGAATTGAAATCTAAAGCATTATTATCTTTAATGTATTTTATGTCAAAATTCTCTCATTTTTCTCAGTTTTTTGTTTAAAAAACTGTTGGTATAGAAAATGAGAGAAAGAATGCATTGAAATATAAAAAATGAATACTTTTTTTGCTATAGATTTGTAGAAAAAAGTATTCAGTGATGTCTTTAACTATGAGATCGAGAGTTCAAGAAATTCTCATCACATCTGTTATTGTCTTCAATTTTTTCTTCAATACATTTCTCTCTTTTCTTTGTTCACATAATTCTCCAACAAATACATGTCTTATATGTTATATAACTTTGTTTTAATACTTTATATAACTCTATATTAAACCAGAGATAATTGAAATTCAATTTTGAACAAAAAAATTCCGCATAAATAGACTACAAAATGTCACAGCATTTCAGAAAGAATATTTTATAACTTTTTTTTGTTGTGAAAAACTAATATTTTGTTTAAATATTCTAATGTTTGACTCAAATAAATGACCGAACATTAAAAGTACAAAAATATATATAACGTATATATTGTGAAATGCAATGAAAATAATGACTGAAAATCTCATTTCATTTCCATAACTGCTTTTTAATGTAATGTTATTTTTGAGGCAAAAATATCGATCAATAAATGCTTTCGTTTTTGGTTATTAATAAATAGCACCTGAACTTTGAGAATATTATAAATTACATGAATACCCTCTTCTCTATGTATTTAACTAAATATCAATTGAGTGACTATTTTAATGCAAAACAAAATTATTTGAATATTTATTATTCGAAAAAACAATAAATATTTTCTATGAGAATCACTGCAAAGGATTTAAATATTTTATTCTCAAATATTCTATAATTCATTTGATATTAAAGAACTTGATATAAATTATTTGAATATTAATCTCACCTTGAATAATAATCATAAATATTAATCATACAATTTTTAACAGAATATAAAAATATTATTTATTAGTTGACAAACAAAAATGTTTTTATGTTTTGTTAATTCATTTGATATTCAAAATAAATTGAGTCAATAATTCACATGCGATTTGAGTGTCAATAAAATTGAAATACAATTTATTTTCATTTTCATTGTGTGTTTGTTTCTTATGTTTGAAATGCTTTGTCAATGAAAGTGAAAAGCGATTCAATAAATCAAAAATTATTAATCATTTCAACAATAATAAAACAAATAATAAAAAGATGAAAAAAAATAAATTCAATTCAGTTATTCTTCAGTTTGTTTGCCATTCAGTGAAAAATATTTTTATTTTTCAGAAATTAATAATGAATTCAATATTTTCTTATATCTAATAATAAAAATGATTTCAATGAAGAGATTCTCTCTGTTATTGAATTTATTTATTTTTTTATTAGTTTTCCTGAAAAACACTTTTATTTGTCTTCAAACTCATTGTCAATTCAATGTCGGTCTTCATCACATCCTCACATCCAGAGCACTGGTATATATGACACGAGTCCTTACTTGTGATGATATTTTTTGGATGATATGAAGGTTCAGTTTCTGAATAAAAAACTGAATATAAAATGAAAAATTTGTTTTATGTTCAGAGATAGTGATTGTGAAGAATGAGTGCATATATTGAATGGATTTAGTGTTGAGTTCGGGATATGTTTTGTGCAAACTCTGACACAAACGCTAAGAATGAAATATTATGTGAAAAACCAAATAAAGGACTCAATGATATTCACTCAAATCAATGATATGTAGACATCAATGACATCTCATATACAGATGAGAGGGTGAATTAGAGATGAGTTTAGTGCTGACAAGGGGTAGGGTATGTAGGAGACGGAGGGATGGTAGCTATGATGCTATAATCGATTTATAATATTTTATGTCTTTCTAAACAATGATAACTATTTATATTTTATGAATTCGGAGCTGACTTTCCCTCTTATATCACCCATGTTTGGCTACCCTGGCCTTGAAAGAGAGCACTGTTGTATAAAATCCTAACTGTATTTCCATAACAGTCTTTCGACTCTATTTTATTTGCCAAATAATATTCAACTCATACATGAAATTCATATTAAGAGCAAATCATTTGCTATTTTACTTGAATTATATGTACTTTTTCTCTATTATATTATCTTTTGTCGGACACAGACTATGAGAACTACCGGAATGTCTAAGTTTGAAATAATGTTTTTCTCCCCTCCCGATCCTCCCATTCCTTCCATTCAGACAACGCATAATATGCTGCAGTTTTTGTCCAAAAATTATTATATAATTTTAGATTTTTTTCAGTGTCTGTGAAAATGAGACAAAAAATGTCAGAAACAAAACGAATACTTATGAACACTTCTCTTGAATTTCATGAATGACTACATTATATGTGTTTAGGATTTTGTATTGAAATTCATTTTGATTGAGAATTCACTTAATGTCATAAATTTCTAAGAAATGAGAAAAAGTTTTTAGTATTATATTAATAAAGTTTTATTTAATCTACGAATAATTAAGCAAAAAAATTGAAGCGAAAATTGAATTTTTTTTGTTATAATAAAATAATCAAACAATTCGTTGAAATAATTTCTGTAAAGATTTTTATCCTTTGAATTGAGTAATAAATTAAAAGAATAATTGGAGAAAAATTCAGTGAATAATAAAAGTGATTGAAATAATGTTGAAATGAAGTGCAGTTTCTTTAGTAAATTAGAGATTAGGTCTTTTAATAACTGAATTATTAATCACAAGAGAGAAGAGAGACATAATTATATAATATTTATTTTGTGCTTAACTTTCGCTATATTTCATATTTTCAGTTTGAATTGTTAGTGAAATAACATTACATTCAATTATTTCCATAAATCACTCTTTTATTAATGACTTTCTTAAGCAAACAATTTTTATATCACATTTTTATTAACAATTTTCATAGCATTTAAAACAAAAGGCATTTCATATAATGACTGAAAACATTTAAATATAAATGTGTTTAATATTTCAAAGTTTAAACATTTTTGTGTGCATTTGATGTGCGAAAAACTGATTTATGAAATGTGAAAATCATTTTATAAATGCATTTTTAAAATTGAAAAATGTTATAAAAAATAATATTGGCCTAAATTTTGCTCAAATGGAGTTTTTTCATATATTTAATGGAAAGCCATTAAAACTCAGCGAGTGGTCAACAAATTAATTAAATCTTCATTAGAAATATTGTCAGAATTTTGAATAAATATTAACGAATATATTTTATTCGTTTCATAGTTTTCATATGAATTACAGAATATTCTGTATTAAAGTGAGCATAAAATCTGTCAAAACATTGCACTTGTTTTTCATTTTATATATAAATTTTGGTCATTTTCTCTAAAAATAATAACACATTTATCTAAAAACAGTGTATATATAGTGTAGATAACGTGAGCCCAAAGTAATCCATAATCATATGAAAAATCTGTTAACTAAAAATGCTTTCAAAATCAGATGAGAATTGAATTTTAAAATAGAGGGCAAGACATAGAGAATGGTATAAAATATATTACATTTAGATATTTTGCATTGAATTCGTGAACAATTTCAGACCCGAATGAATAGCACTCGAAAACCTTTCATAGGTTTTCCATACATTTATTTGAATGAGTGTTTCAGTTGCTGTACATTAAGTATATATGAGATGAAGGAAAATAAAAATAAAATTTTCATTTCATTCGCTCATTGCTATCGATTGTATGGCTTTATATATTGTGCGGACATTTATCTCGGATTCAAATATTTTTTCACACTATGAAAAGCCATTATTTGTATCCAAAAGCTATTGAAAAGTTTTCTCTTAAATCTCCTCTACAATACTAAACACGTCTAAGACATCGCTGTTTGTATTGTTTCGCTATTATATTCAATACATTAATTTTGATCAATGAGTTTCGATAGCAATATTCAAGAGATGTTTTCAGTGTTTAATTACATAAAAATATTTAAAATGTTTTATTGATTTGAATTATATATAATTTAATGAAATTGTTTGAAAATAACGATTAAATAAGTTTTAGTGAACAGAACCTAAAAAAGTCAATGAATTGTATGGCCAGAGCTCTTATGCGAGAAATTTATGTTTACGGCTCAGCCTATTATTGTGTTCCTTCTAATAGCCAACTGATAGGACGTACCAAAAGAAGGGAAACATTAATTAACGGCTGGTTTTTAAGCCGATAGGGCTTTGGGTAATAACTTATTTCGTTGACTCTTTTGTCATTCAAACACTTACTCTGGGCTTAAAATATAGACTTCATTCACAATAAGCACTAAATTTTATTTAATGTAAATTTCCTTTTCAGCTAAAAATACGTCAATAAAAACATTGAAATAACATTTTTATATACTTAATACTGGCTCTTATGGCCTGATTTGCACCGGTATTATGTTATGACTAAATATATATTTTTCGCCACAATATTGTATGATATAATAAAAGTGCGTTAAATGTATGCCATTATTATGTGAGTAGTGTTTGTGAATGAAATTTTTGTTTGCCATTAGAAAAATATTTCGCAACTCTTGTGATAATATGTAAAATAATAATCACTGTTAAGGTAGTGAAGGGAACGGCTTGGGATGTGTTGGTTGTATGCAATCAATCATTTTCTTGTGCTCTCGTCTAGTATTTTAATTGATGATTGACTTCCTTTTTATCGCACATTTTGACTGTAATTTTGTATATAACAACACATAGTATTCTATACAATAATTGTATTTTTTCCATTCATTCTCTAAACAAATGACTTTTTGTTTGAATACTTTTCTTCGTTTATTATATTTATAGCAATAATAAATGCTTTCAATGATTTTGAAGCAAAAAATCTATTAAATATAAATAATTATAGTTTTTCTTAAAGTATTACATAAGAAGAATATTCACGAATACATGCATTGATTATCGATTAAAACATTAATATAATATTTGACAAAAAGTAATCATTTTATACTAAAGAAAAAAATCGATATAAACAGTTGTGTTCATTGTTTGCTAAAGAATCAAAGCAAAGATCTTAACATTTTCTCTAAAATCTTCTTAAACTCTTATTTTCAATTTCTATAAAAATTATTCTAAAAAATGATTCAAAAAATAAATTATTTTTTGAAGTATGAAAATGAATGAACTATTGATAAAAAATGATTTCTTATCGTTAAAACCATTTAATATTCTCTCACATACTTAGAAATATTTTCGAGTCCGCTCAAAAACATGCCTTTCCTTTGAGCCTTCTATTATATTTTTTTCTATTATATTCTAATTCTTCTATTATATTTTTGCCAATCATTATCTGAGAACTCCTTCAACTCCTTCACACACATATCATTTGACATGTCTTTGATGTATAATTTTTTTAGTGCAAACGCACAGTTATATTGTGTACATCCCTTTTGACGCACATCTGTATGTATTCCCAAAAACTATACATTTTTCAAATATTTTTTATTGCTTTCAATTTCTTCTTCAGTACAACAAAAAGACATTTAGGGAACAGCTATTGTATTGGAGTAAACAATTGTGAGAAGAGATGTGAAAAATAGCTTTCGCTAAACGAATATGATATGCCTTTCCTCTCACAACACATTACATAACCCTAACCCTATTGGGCCAAACCGCTAACCAAATTAAACTTTCCTCTCATTTATTGCCTCCAAACACAACTGTGATATAAATTGTGTGTTTTGTTAGACCTCTTTGTGGCGCCTCAACACATATAGCCAGGCCTTTGAGCACAGGCTTTATTCTTGTCGACAATTTTTTAGTGCTTTTAATACTATTGACAAATAGTGTTTCATTTTTGATAAATGATAGGTCAATGGAATCGCAATGTTTTTCAAACACAACACGATTTAAGTATTTTTTCATCACATCTCATAAACAATATAATATTTTGTGAACATTTTTGACATAAAATTATTATTTAATTTCTTTTATATAAGACTTGTGTTTATTATTAAATAAAATAATAATTTATTCAATAAGAAAATTGTATTCAAAATGCAATTCATTGAATATAAAGAGCTTTATATTTAAGTCTATAATGAAATATGAGATTAAAATGAAATATATTTTATTTAATTATTTATGAATTAATATTAAATTTTGATAAAAGCATTTAATACACTGTAATGGAATTGATATAAATCTAATCAAAAAATACGTTAATCTTCTTAACGAAAGCTCCCTTTCCTTGTATTGAATAGTTTTTGAATGCATTGCTATTAATATTATTATTAAAATCTAAATTAGACTCAAAAGGCATTTGCTTTAATGGACTCCAGAAATGATACTTTCTTACAATACTCTGTGACAGCACAGTTAAAGTCAGCCATAACTGCATTTTTCATATTTAATGAAACATTTGATAAAATCATTCTTTAGTCTTAAAATCACATTTACTTTTGAAGACAAAATTACATTATTTTCAATAGAAATGAAATGAATTAGAAAATTGAAAAATAAATTTCATTTCATTTATATCTCAAACGATTTCAAACAATCTTTTTCTTATCGAAGACTTATATCACACAAAAGACTGTAATATAATATATAAACCAAAATGACTCCAAAAATGTGATGACAAGTAGTTTTTCAAACTTTTTTCTTATCTTTTCACTCGAATGTCACATAATTGGCCAAACATTCATCTGTACGAATGACCCCTCCCTAACATATCCCTAACACATTGAAATCCAAATAGGCCTAAAATCGGCCTAAAATACAACATAATTTTTAATCAGTTTTAAACCTTTGA
>JAQIXR010000364.1:0-30628 GCA_034700825.1 Quadroppia sp. Gr-Ori-00064 | reverse complement strand
GAGAGAGAGAGAGAGAGAGAGAGAGAGAGAGAGAGAGAGAGAGAGAGAGAGAGAAAGAGAGAGATTGTTTTGCTTGTGAGCCTTGAAAGTCACTAATGGTTTAATGATATCAAAAGACGATACGAAAGAGTAATCTCTGGATAGCAGAAGAAGAATAAAAAAAATGAAAATCATTTTAAAGCTGAAAATCAAGTGTTGGCTAACAATAGATTTAAAGGCATTCACATTAGACTTGCATTCAATACAAAGGTCTAATTAAAACACTTTTTTAAAACTCAGTTTCATTTGAATGTGTTTTGCATTTTAGTTATTAATAATGTGTTTCACTTCCAGAGCACTGGATATGAGTATGGAATAAATGAATAAAATGTTAGAATAATTAAACCTTAGCTTCAATTGAACTCATTTTTTGGTCATTTTATTTTCATTATAAGATTTCAAAAAAATTATTATTGTATTAAAGAATTTTTGTTATCATTTGTTTATATAAAATACTATGTTTTAAAATTTTTTAAAAATTTTTTAAATCTCTTTGTAAAACAACTTTTGTTTTACTACAAGAAGTAATGACTTATTTTTTCTCAAATAAAAGTATTTTAATTAACAAAATCAAAGCCTTATTGACATATAAAGTGTTGTCTTAACATTCAATGAAAATATTTGACTCAATATTGAAATTATTGTTTAATTATTGGTTATATTTAATCAATTGCTATGTATTTAACATAACATTGATTTTTGGTTCACAATTCAATAGAGTATTAGAAGAAAAAGTAATAATAAAATGTTTACATAAAAAGGTATATTCAATGAAAAGTTTAAGTTTAAGTGTATTTGAATTGAAAAGTTATTTCATTTGAATCAATAGTGGAATAGTTTTGAGCGAAATATCAAACGAGAGGCGAATGTAATATTGATTTTTGCACTTTTAGAGTCACTCGTCTCCCACTTAAAAGGATCTCTCTCTTCAACAATCAATTAAAATAAAACTAATAGTGTTTTGAAAGCAATTTTTTTCTGCAATGAATTTGAAATAATTGATGACAAAAATAAGAGTAGAGACAGAATGTGTGAGAGGTTTTGGTATTTCATTAGTCGAGTGATATTCACATAATGTTCACAATTGTTTCCATTGTGTGAGACATGAAATGCCCGACGATTTTCACCTGCACTTTCAGGCCCTTCAGACGATGGAGGTATGGGACGAATCGGGAGCTCTTTTTGTCATATATTTAATACAAATAACTATAATTCATTACAAACACAACAACTCATCCATTAATTCATATATAATAAGCATCGCTTGAATATGAAAATAGCTTTTCTTTCCCTCTTTTACGAAAGACTATTCTCTTATGGGTTTGTAATCAACTATTTGTTAGAACACTATAGACGTGAATATGAAATATATCTCAAGAATTGCTTCACGTTTTTGAAGACATCGAACGAGAGGTAAAATATAAAAAATAAGAAGCAATTTATATGAAGACTAACAGCGCTTACACATAGAGATGGCCTGTCTGTGCGAGTGACTGACCCCCCACTGACCAACTGAGTGTATGCATAGACTAGTGCTTAAAATTTTTTATTCCAATCTTAATCTCACGCTGTGTTACAGATATAAGGCCTGTGCGGACACACAGAACACGTGTTGCCATTAAATAATATTTCAGTACATTATATAACAGTTGAATCAAATCATTATTTCCTTCTTTTGAGTATTTCCTACACTTTTATCCAATGCTAAACACAAAGTGAACTCAAATTTTGATACAAATTAGTGAATATTCGCTTTCTGTCATTCAATGGGAAAGAGTTTTTCTAAAGACTGGTATTTAGTGTTGTTTTCAATTCAATTAACTCTGGAATTGTCTGAACAATACCTGTGTATAATAAGTGGTCTCAAGTTTGGAAGCTATACTCATATGTCTCACACATGCAGAGAATGAGTACTGTATGCAAAGGCCATCCCTAACCCCTAACCACGCATTTGCACAATTGGTTGAGTCGTATACCAATTGCCAAATTGGTGATAGCGATGCCCCTTTCGGCCCCTTATTGTATGCAATATTGGCATAAAACACATTGAATGCCATTCAGATGAATCGAATTACAAGAATTACCACAACTTTTGGATTGTCTTCGAACCCAAACCGTATGCAAAACACTAAAACTGATCTTCAATTAGACATAAACGCATCGCTCGTATCAATCAATGTCTTGATCTCAAGCCGAGTCATTTATTACACACGAACACCAGCCAGGCCTCACATTTGAACCCATTCCTTATCATTTGTCTATTTGTACAGCGATTTCTTGTGCAACAAAACCGAATTCGTTGTTTGTATATATACTTTATATGCAGACATACCTGTGCTCTGCCTCTAAAGCACAGCACAAAAAACTATTCGTGAAATCACTGCTGACATCGGCTAATGATAGCAGTGATCAATGCATTCAATATTTTAATGTCTACTTTGTATTAGATTTGATTCAATTTTTCTCTTCAGTCTATATTGCAGTCAATACACTATTTTATAATAAATTTGTTGTAAACTATTTTTTTCATCGAAAGCTTCGGTTCCGCTTCAAAGACCTGTTCAACAATTGAATGAAATGTTATGTTAGTTGTTTTGTATGAATTGCTGCCACTGTTGGCCATACCTTATATCAAATACTTTAAAAAAAACATTTGCAAAACTGGGAACCATTTCCACAATAACTCAATCATAACAAAAAAGTGCAAAAAATATTAATCAATACATTGTAAAAAGTGAGGCAAACGTCAAACACAGATATCATTTGAAATGATGTGTTGGTCAACAATTGTATCGATCGATGCAAACAATTATGTTATAAAATCTATATGTTTTAAATTGACAGCACAGCCAATTATGTCTGTCCTTTTCATACACCTATTATTATATTGATTGTATGCAAAATTCAATATTATTTTGTCATTTGAATCGTTTAAAGCAATTTGTGTTAACAATGCAAACAAATTCACTGCAAATAAATCAATGAGAAAAACATTTCAATTTTGAATCTTTAATATCATTATTATTTCATTCATTTCGTTATTATTTTCAATATTTCATTTGATAACATTAAATGATTTCGGTTCAAAATGTACTTTACATTAGATTTGATACAAATATTTTACATAATATTTATAATGTCATATAATTTACAATATATTTAGTCATGAATTACAACATAATTATTATTGAATAATTAATCGAAAGGTTAGTCAATAGGTTTGTAATGATTGAGACGACGAGTTGTTCTTCAATTATAAGCCCTGTTATGAATATTGATTTTATTTAGTTTTTTGTTGTTTTTGTGGCACAAAATATAGTATAGAATCGATTAGTAATAAATATGTAATTAAGTCAAGAGTTTATTATATACTTTTAAGCCTATTATCCGTTTCACAACTTCTCTAATTATTGGTATTAAAGACATATTTGTTTTCTTTTCACTTATTTTAATTATAAGCCATAGGTTTCTCGACATTGAGTTTGTGTTTTGTATTGAAAAAGCATTTTTTTTGCTCATTTTGTTTTTGATTGAATTATAATATATTTATATATTAACTGACAATCTCTTTGATCATAAACTTTGCAATTCATGTAATCATTATTTCATTTTTAATTATATAATATTTACTTAAAATTCTTTGCTTTACATTAAAATCTCGGTATATATTCGCAAAAACAATTTTCTTCTTTTCAACAAATAATTAATGTTTTTCTTCGACAATAATCGTTGAGAAAATCCTGAGTCATATAAATAATGTTCAGATGAATAGCTCTTTCAATACCTCTTGATTACAGTATTTGTTATTTGTCTTTCAGTTTATTAATTATGAATAACTTATATATATTTTTCTCTCTTTTTTTGTTGTCTTTCTTTGCAATGAAAACTAATACAAATTTATGATAATATCTGTAATAATAATATTTGTCTTTTATGTCAAAAAACTTTTTTCTCATTAAGTTTTGTCGAAATGCGGAACAAATTCTCTCTTTTCTCTCAAATGATTAGCATTTTGTGAAATACAGTCAAAAGTGTTTCAGAGAAAAATGGTTTCAATTCTAATCATACCTTTTGTGTGTATGTGTTATATCATTGGCTCAGGTATTCTGTGGCTTATGTACTGTCAGTGTTAGTGGTTTTGGTGTTTTGCAATTAAATGCCATTTCATGCCTTTCCGTACTCTATGCAAACGTATGGCATCTACCTTTCCTCACACTCTGTCTCTCATACCGTATAAAAAGTTAATACATTTATAACTTATTGCATCTCTCGTGTAGTTTGAAAGCAGCTGTCCTTCTCTACCATTCCTGCCAGGCCTACAGAGACTGTACATCTCTTCTATGCCAACACTCTCATGAACTCTCAATATCTGGTGCTCTTCTCGTAACTCACCAGTGCTTGTAATTCATGCTGAGCTGAGTCATAGGCATCGGTATAAGACTGGGCACAGATCTGGCGTTTTATACGTTTTTTGTTTAAATGGCATTTGTTTGGTGTGAGAGAAGACAAGACCTCCCGATCCCAACACAGTTGACTTTTAGCACAACCTTCACGTGCTTTCAGGCGTTTTGCGGACTATTTGTTGAGTGAAAAACCACAACAAAAGGGTTTTATCATTAATTTAGTGCTACTCTGACGGCACTGAGAGCACAGGCACTCACTTTTTATTAAACAAATTAAAGGACAAACATAAGCTAACTGTCCAACAAATCATACAATCTCTGCATGTCTTTTCATATGGAGTGACAAATGGTCTGAACGGGAAAAGGCTCTCTCGCAGAGACGGCACTGAAAGGGTCGATCGCCGGTATGTTTACGGAAATGACGGGTGAGTTCGTCAGAGCGGGCGAACTTCCAGCCACAGCCCTTCCAATTGCACTGATAGGGCTTCTCTCCCGTATGTGTCCGCAGGTGGGCCTTCAGGTGCGAACTCTTTGAGTATGTTTTAGTACAACCTGGATATGAACAGGTATGGAGAGTCACTTTCTTCGGCCCTCTTGACCGCCGACCTCTTCTTGGCTTAGGTGGTGGCACCGGTGCTCCTATAGGACCAGCCATAGGCTGGCCACTGACCTGTCCCAGTGGCAGCTGAGGGCCAGTCGTCTGAAGAGTTGTGGTATTAATTGTGTTGCAATTGATTGTAATATTGTTGAGATGGCTGTGCAGTGTCTGACCGTTGGCTACCGTTCCTATTGGGGGCTTACTTTGATTTGATAAGAGTTCTGATAAATGAGGCGACGCCGGAGGAGTGACTATACTTCGATGAGCCGAGTGATGGATTCCGGCGCTTGAGTTGGGATAACCCATGTTATAGCTATTAACCGAATGGCCAGTCATTTGGCATTGAGTGAGGGATGGCTTACTATACGGGTATTGGCCTGAACTCAAGTGCCAATAATTGGTGTCGTATTGATCACAAAAATAGTTTGTCGAACCGTTCGCTTGGGGTTGGGGTTGAGTTGTGGGCATCGGCTCTTTGGCACTCGAGTGAGCCATACGATTGCACAACGGATTGGCCGGTTGTGTGCACTGTATTGGATTGTTAGCCGCAGACCATTGCGAGACATCACAGTAGTTGTTCTCGTCGTACGGCACCGACTGTTCATAGGACTGGTAGTTGTATTCAGATTTGATTTGATTGAAATCGTGTTTCACAAAAGTTGTGTCGTTTTGGTTCAGGTGCTGATGACTGTGCGGTTGGCTCTGTTGTATGTATCGATGGGTCTCAGAGTTGGGCACAATATGAGTGCCATCAGTAATAAGAAGCACACTTTCAATGTCCTGCCACATCTACCGGTGCCGTACAAACAGGGGTTAAGAATTGTTCAAATGAAAGGCAATCAACTGATACTCACGTCATGAAAGTCTGTCATTTCGTTAGACATTTTGTGAACCATTTGTGACATAACTGACATCATATGAAAACCAATACTTCTGCCAAACAATCACTGAATCACTTCTACAACAAAAATAACATTGAATTCAAGCCAACACTCAATCACTTAATACTCGGCCGTACCTGAAGTCAGACTAAACAGAGTTGTGAAGAGACTGACAGTTAGTGTCTCTAACTCTTAGCTCACGAATAGCTTCTTCGTTGTGCAACACAGGTATAAGTGATTTAGCCCTAACTCAGGGAGTGTTAGTCCACTCAGACCTACATATTCTTTAAAACCCAAAAAGAGATTCTCTTCTGTTTGTAAAGAATATGTTGTATTTGTGGGACAGGTATTAAGTAATATGAATTGGAGTGTAAGGTTTGTGTGCAAAATACTGAAAGCTGCCTGTGCTGGCAGAATATGCGACGCCTCAAAGTTAGGCATCCCCTCCTTCAGGGCCGGTCATGTGCTGTGACTTCAGTCAAACAGTATTTATTCTGTATGTAAAACTGCTGGCGCTGTACATAAAACTGGTCGGTATGTGTGTGGTTGTGCTACGTTAGGCCATAGTTGGCACTGTTAGGCTAAGTTAAGCTACAGGTGCTCTATTGAATAGCCCGGAAATATGAAGATCACTTCACCGGATGTCTCACAATATTGAGGGTGACGTCACGGCTGTCGCACATCCATTGAGTGCATTAAACAGGACAAGAGCCAATTTTAAGCACAAGCATCCATGTGCTGACACTTACTCTGCTGTGCCATGAATTCCAATAGAGCACAGGTATCACAGGGAACAGTCATTTGATAGAAGATAGCATTAATAGTCAATATACTGGCTGTAAGGAAAGTGGAGAACACAAAAGCACAGTCAGTATAGCACAGGTATATTCATCGGTACATCACTGACCGTGAAATTAATGTCTCGATTGCATGCCTTCACAACTCATACCATAAAATGAAAATTTTTCAAATATTTCTTTTTTTAATAAAAAATTTACATTTTATTTGAATTTTGATTACTATTTGTCGTGAATTTTACATTACATTTGATTTTGATTTGATTTCAAACCAATTAATTCACTTCAAAATGAATGTCAAACACAACAAAAAATTATTTGCAATTCAATGGTATTTTATTTGTCTTTGAATTGTTTGAGAAATGATTTGAAAGCAAAACATGATTACTATATAATAATAATAGATATCTAATATAGAGTTAAATATTTCCTAAAATTTACTCTTTTTTAATCTCAAAAATCTTAAGAAAATCTTAAATTTTATTTCAATGAAAGTCAAGATTCAAATCAAACGTTTGATGTGTTTAATGAAGACTCGAAATGATCGGCGAATTCAAAAATTGTTCATTAGTTTCATCTCATTTGAGAATCTCATTGCAATTAATTAGTGAAAGTACATTTTAATCAATAAATATTGATTTTAATTTAATATAATTAAAGCCTTAATTTCATGTCACAAATGATGTGTATTTTGTTTGCCATCAATTTTTTGGTTAATGTATAAAAATGTATAAAAAAGAGTAAAATTATATTTAAGTTGAGATCGTTTTAGAGCTAATGGTTTGTAAAGATTTAATGAATTGTTTCTTCATTCGCGAAATACATACGAAATGTCCTCTAAATTAAGTCCAAATGTAAGCGATTTTTCACTTCACTTAAGATTTTTATAATATTTTTTTGGTTTGAAATTTATTTGATAACTATTTATATTTATTGAACAACAAAACAAATGCAATAAATAATCATTTAATGCATTTTAACGAATAAAATATTTTTAAAAACCAAATTAAAAGCAAAGAAATTATAATATTTTTCTCTTGAGTTAATTCAACTGAAGATAAAAATCAAAATATATTATTCGTTATATAAATCAATTTCTTTGATAAAAATCATTTAATTTTGAAATCATTTCTGTTTTATTAGTTCATAATTTTATTTATACTTTCATTAGTGAAAGAGTTGTTGTTTTGTGAAAGTATTTTGAAATATTGGCACAAATTTTACTCTTTTTTCCACTTAAAAGTTTGCCAATAATTATTGATTTCACTTTAAGTTTGCAATTATTGCCTTAATTAAGATTAAAGTTATATTCAATTGAATATAGCATTCACTCGAGTGTTGAGATTGAGATGACATCAAGACATCGATGCTATGAATCATTTGAGACTTAAAAGTAATTTTTTCATTAAAACCCCTTTCATTTAATTGCCATTTCCTGAAAGTTCGTCAGTTTTATTATATTCTTCAAAAGGAAATCTGAAATGAAGTCAAAATAAAGAAAACTTTTCCTCAAATGTGTAAAATATTTTTTGTTTATCTTTTATTTATTATTTAATAATTTTTATTTTTTATGCAAAAAATTACTCATTTTATGACTGAATGAATGTATGAATGGTTTGTAGTTTTGGTTTTTTTAGTACACTTTTAAAGTATATAAAACTTTATTTCATACTTAAATTCGTAATTGAATTTCATTTATAATCAAAAGAAAAATCGATTTATTGTCGATATATTGAATATAAAAAGCACTCTATGTTTAATCACAGGTATATTAGAGTTGATTTCCTTTCAGAGCGCAGTCGGCTTTGAGTGTAAAAAAACTCATAGATAGAGAAAATTAAAAGGCAGACAACACTACACAACACTCAGAGCACAGGCATCTGTTTGTGCACACAATCGGTGCATATAATCAAAACTAATCGCCAAATTGGGTGTCCATTAAATCCCTGTTCCTATTGTCGATTCGCACCGCTATTGATGTTATTGTAGTCCACAATTGAATGCATTTTTTAGCAATAGTTATCAATACTTTTCTTTTGCATAACCAGTAATAGAGCACTTGGATGTTGGGGGACAAACAGGGACACAACTCATCGATAGGTTTTTGTGGAGTTCTCACAGTTTTGAGTAAAATAAGCGTAAAAATAATATAAAAATATATACACAGTCTATGAAAAGGCAAAACAATACACAAAATGTGATGAAATGATGCGTAAATCCCGAAAAGGACTGAACGGAAACTTTGTATATACACAGAATGTGTTTTTTTTGAGTGAAATGCAAAATATAATATAATAACCTCTAAAGTGAGTTATGATTATATGAATGATTTTTTCCCCAATATTTTTGTGTGACTTTTATTTAACATAACTTCACATACAATACAATACAAACCAATCATTATATGCGTTATTAATTAGCATTTATCGACTCTCACTGTTAGCCCCTTTCCTCTCATAAAGTCTCTCTCCTTCTCTCTCCCTCTCTCTCCCTCCCTCTCCCTCTCACTTCTTGTCACCACATCCGGAGACCGCAAAACTAGACAATAATTTCACGCAAAGAAAATTGTTATCAAAATTCATGTATTTGTGAAAAATTTAAACTTTCATTGTTTTCAAAAGCGATCCAAAAATTGTTTCATAATTTTCGTGACTTTTATTTACTTTTTTTTATCCCAAAACAAAAGCAAAGTTTTTATTATTTTATTTTTATGATTGTCTTCTAAAGGCCTACATATGATTCATATGATATAAACTACAGTTTAATGAATAAAATTTTCATTTTTTTGCTTCTCATTTATAAGTCGTTTCCCTTTCACTCCGTCTGTTCTCACATATGATTTGTTCATAAATTTAAAACAATTTTAACACTCGTTATAGACTTCACCCAAAAATAAAAGTTTAAAAAACTGAGAAATCACTGAAAGATGTGTTAGTGCTGTCAACCACTGGCATCGCACCGGCGTATCTCTGCTGCCAACGAATTAACCCAATATTTAATGATAGTATAAGTGTTTTACAGCACTTCATAGCAAACAACTGTTTCGACAAGAGGTCAGTCGTGGGACGAAAGCCAAAGAATAAGCAAATGTTTATAATCAAGTGCTTCGATATGTTTAATGACAACACCCTATCCTCTCCTCTCCCTATCATCTGTTTTAAGGCACCGACTATTCAATAGGAACTGATCCAAAGAGATCCACAATATAAGTGAATCATCGCATAAATGGTTGAAACATAACTGGGCTTTAAAGACAGGATCCGTTTACAGGCTATGGCTAACCTCAAAATGGATTGTTTATCAACTCTAAGGTGTGCGCCCGACCTATCAGTGCTGTTCAGTATATTTGTGTACAATTACAATCCATACCACAGACTATCAAACAGTTTACATATGGTTTTAGAAGAAGTGATGAAAATTCTCATTCAATGATATCAATCATAATAGCATTTAAAACATATTTTTCATTCACTCTTCAAATCGTATGATAAGCACAACACAAGGCTTTCTATTGGCTGTGGTTTGCGGTGACTATGCTCTCAAACTCGCTCTCAAATCACTTTCAATTAGTAATGCCTTTCTATCTCTTCTCAACATCACTGCTCTGTATGTTTGCACTGAATTGTTATTAAATGCAAAAATAATTTGTTTTTCTCTTACGAAAAACAATTCCCTATAAGTGAGTGAACGGTATTTGTAATGAAATGCGAGAAATAAAGTCAAAAACACATAAGGAATGCATTATTAAAAAAATGATTTCATTAATAATTGGTTCAAAAGATATGTTGAATGAAAGCAAAGAAATGCAAACATGAGATTACTTTTGCTTATTTGTTATGTTATGTTAATTGAAAACATTATCAGATTATTCACTCATTTATCAAAACAATATTCGGGTGAAATTAAAGGCAATATTCAGTACAGTATTTCAGAAGCAATTATATTGAATACCCGCTGAGATCAATGAGTGAACAACAACTACAACAACAAAATACTGTACTTTTAATCATAACTTGTAATAAAAGATAATAAATATTTGATTATTTAAGAAAATATATAAACTCTGAAGAAATATATCGATAAATATTAATTGATTTTATCTCAACTAAAGAAATATTTGTCTTTTATTTTGAATTAAAAGTTTTAATAATAATAATAATATTGTTATTACATTTGACGCCTCTTTTCATAACAGGTATTGAATGAGAATTTTTAGTTATATATAATATTTATTAAGTTCTCAATCCTTTAAATTGGTTTCAAGAAATAAATCTTCATTTAATGAATACATTATTAAAGAATTTGTTCACCGGTTTGTCCTTTACTTATGGCTTTCGTGAAGGATTTACTGATAAGAAAGCACTCAATTGTCAGATAATGTGATATAAAATTAAGAAATAAATTCAATGAAATTCATTCAAATACTAAAGACAGCAAAAAAACAGTACTAAATGTTACCGAAAAGGCTTTAAAATTGATTTATTGTAAACGAAATGAAATAATTAAGAATAAAAAGGCATTAAATTTATTACTTAATAACCGATTTCTGTAGAAAACTATTTTGTCTTTTGTTTTGTTGCTATTATTTAACACTTATTTCAATACCAAAGACAGAGAATAATAGATAATTACAAGGGATTAGAAAAATAGAGAATTTTTGTTAGAATTTGTTTTTGTTTTTTGTGTTTTGAAATAAATTTTTTGTTAAAGAAAAACTTTTTTAAATATAGTCTTTAAAAATCATTCAAATTATTATTTGCACAAAATATATGAAAAATAAAATGTTTAATCATTTTTGAGTTGACATCAAAATTAATTGATATTAATATCAGTTATGAATAATTAAGAGTTTTTCAAATTAATGAAATTTTTATATTCTTTAGAGAAATGAAGAGAATAATCAAAATCAGGTTTAGTTTAGTTTTTAATATTTTAATAAATTATTACATTTTTTGCAAGAATTTATACAATAATTAAAATTTTATTTTTGTTTTTCATTTAATCATAAATATTGAAAGTATTTAAATTTTTTCAATATTTTCCAATTATTTGTATATTTTAATAATATTTTTTATATCAAATTTTGTATTCAATTCACAAATGGTTTCATTTTTGATATTTTTATTTTATTTTTAATTACTGTCAAAACGACTGCACATTTGATTACAAACATGATTTCAATAAAATGATTGCGAATAATATATACGGAATTTAATCCAATTTTAATAGCAATTATTGCTGTGAAACGAATAACAATTAAGTAATTTTAATGCAATTCAGAGCAAGTATTTCAAAGTCATTCACAAATATTTTCGTCAATTCAATCATAATTATGTTTGACATTAAATAATTTCAATGAATTTTCAAATAATATTAGAATTCACGCAGAGATTGAAAACTGAAATATTTTTTATCTTTAATATTGAAATGAATTTTTTGAACAAAATTTTTTTTAAAAAATACTTCACTAAAAATCAGCGAAAAATTCAAACATTTAATGGTTTAAAAGAGACAAATCGTATTTAAGACTAACGAAAGACTTACTGAAAATGCATTTTAAATGAATACTGAAATAGTTTTGTGTTCATAAAAATGTTGTAAAAAGTCATATAATTTTTGCATTAAATTTTCAATGAGTTTTATTTTCTCATTTCGTTTCAATAATTGGTTTTATTTATGGAAAATATAAAATAATCTTTTTGTAAGACATCCAACAAAATGGTTCTGTTTATTATATGTGTATAAAAATTGCCTTAAATATCAATTTGGATCCAATTTTGAGCAAAAAATTAGATGGTTTTGATTTACACTTTAATTTGTTTTTAATCTTAATTTTCGTTCATTTAATCTATAAAAAAATTATATATAATTTGAGCACAAAATACAGGCTTTGGTCTAACATATAAGACATAGATAAGTGTTTTCAGAATTGACTTAATGTTATTTCGTAATGAAATGCTTGAATTCCAACTAATTAGCGAAAGGTAAAACAACTTTTGTCTCAACAATTATCGTGTAATTCAAGTCTTCGCTAATTATTTGATAAATCAAAACATTAGACGCTTTTGATTTGATTTATAAATGGAGAATATATTCAATGTATTGATAGATGACATTCAAGTCATTCAAGTCATACAAATAAGATAATTAATCAGTAATTCGTGGCTTAAAAAATGCATTAAAAATATAAAATTTCAAGTATTTCACTGATATTTGGCGTCATTAACCCCTGGCTATGATTGCGATGATAATGAATAAAGTGAATGTCAATAACAGATACGTTCACTGATTTGAATCACTTTTCAATTTATATATTTTATGGCAATTTTACTTAATTTCAAATTCAATTAAATGGCAAAAAAGTGAAACAATTAATACAACAAAACCTGATATAATAATACGAAAAGTAATCACACAATTGTTGAACAAATTTTCTCAATGGCATCGCTTATAAGAAATGATTGAGTAATCAAATACTACATTGAAATGCATTGCAAGACATCAGGAATAGAGAAGTGTTTCGAAGGAATAAATAATAAAAAAAACTGTTGAATATATTTCCAAAAGTGTTTTAATTAAAGTTATGATATAATAGTTTTAATATTCTTCTCCATAAGTGTTCATATAATAAAAAAAAATTCTATATTTTATTGCCAGCGCTTTGTGTTTGTGTTCGGACGGGACTGATAGCCAGAAGCACATTGCGATCGCCCACACATATAGAGTAATACAAGAAAAAATTATATGACTTTACAAGTGTTGTCGGCCATGAACTCAGGCTCGAAATCCAGATCAGATCAGATCAGATCATACAGACATCTTCGTAACGAAATGGCATTACATTTTTGTTTGATTGTTGTTAGTATTGATTGTCTTATCATTTCTATCGCATTAAAACAATTTCAACACAACATCGATCGCAACGAATATGAAGTTTAGAAGAATTTAATTTAAAATTAATAATTTTTTTCTTCTTCAAGAAATGCATTGAATGTTTGCGAGAAAAACGATTATAATTAAGATAAGAGAGATTTGAAAGAAAAGAGTCTTAAAAACGTCAGTCGATTTCGTTGTGTGCAAAACAACAACAAAAAAAACTTTACTGTTTTTATAGACTAATATAATATCCATTTGATTACCATTCAGTCTATGCCTTGAAATATGGCTGAAATGAATAACGATAGCAATTATGGAGAGTTTGTGAGGTCTGGCAGTTCTGGTATATCTTATTCTCCCTTTGAATTCATATTTTTTTTAATCACTCGTTCGGCAAATATTTGAAGGAATAGAGAAAAACAAATTAAATCTCAACAAAAAATATTTTTATTATTACTGTATATTAAGAAATGCTAATAATATGAAATGTTTTGCACAGGCTTTTTGTGTTGTGCTATAATAGCAATACATTTATGGCTTACACACAAAATGCATACAAACTTTTCACGACTTTTTTTTGCTTTCATTTACTATTTGTTGATAACATTCTCGCGAATAACATATGAAGAGAAAAGCGATTGAATTCAAAGAATATAATAATGAATAATAATATCAGTAAATGATATGCTATTAAATTGAGTCACAGATAAACGCTTCAAAATTAATGCCTTATTCCGAGTGGAAAGGCAGCTGCAATACCGGTGCTCATCATTTGGCTCGTGTTGGCGTTGATTAAATTCGCGTGCCTTCCAGTGCTATACGACTCGATACCATTCATACAAACCTTTACTATAAGAAAAAATATGAATAAGTGAAGGGAAGGAATAATAAGAGACACACAAGGCCTGAATATACGGCACGGGATGCCAGTGACTGAACACAAGTCTATTTCCAATATCAATACTGTTATTAGTGAGGGCTGTGCTCATCACGACTTACTGTACACTGTATTGAAGAAAGCGTTGCTTTGGTTTACAAACAATTTATATAAAATTCTCTGTGAATGAGACATACCTTAGAGTCAGTCAATTCAGTAATAGTTGTGTAAATCGACACAACTGTGCCCAACATCGCAGCGCCAGCACTGATATCTTGATTGATGCCATCACTACAGCCATGGAAAGGCACTGTTAGCCGAATAGCACGCGTCAAAAGTCACGTTTTGTCTAAATATTATTCTCTCGATATATCTATACATTATGTGCACTGATGTTGGTCTCAGTCCTACCGCACACAACAACTGCTTTATTACATACCATGCCTAACCTCCACCTCCTCTTTTACCTCCTTTTCCTCTCTTAAATATTCCATTAAAAGTAAATTTATATGATTTTAGGAAGTCTTGAAAGTTATGGGAAGTAATAATAACAATACAATAACTAATAATTGTTTGAAAATATGATCAAAATGTTAATGAATTTCATGTTATGTTGAGTTGAATAACAATTTTATTGAAATACTTTTTCTCCAAATATATCGTCAAATATTTTGTCGGTTAGAAAACTGATGACTTGTTTCGCGTTTATGGCTTTAACCAATGCCAGAGCACAGGTATTCTGCGGATGAGCTGTTCGTCTAAAAAAACAATTAGTTGTTAGGCTTTCCAAATGAATGGCATTTTTATTCAACACTAAAACTCAAGAAATTATATAAAACATCAATATTTTTGTCTATATTTTATTTTTTGATAACAACTTGTGTTTATATTTTACACATATTTTCAAAAACAATTTCAAAAAAATCTAACTTTTAATTAAATTTAATAAAAATACTATAAAAAAAAGTTTTAGAAATCCATTTAAAAAGATATAAAAATTGAGAAAATATTATAGAAATTGATATTCAAGTCATCTATTCATTAGATATTAAATTTTGTTTCAATTCATTTCAATGATTCCGATAATGTGTTCAAAAACCCATAGTTAAGGCATAACCTATCAGTCATGCAATACTTGGATCAAAATTAAGTACAAAAAAAGTAAGATTTAAATGAATGTCTAAATTGAAAGATTGAGCGCTTTTTCATAGAAATCGTTAAACATTTCGATAAGAGTTGAGTTAATGTGAAACAAATGCTTATTTCTGAAGTCAAGTACGAGTCGTAAAAATAAATGCTTTGAACAGAAAGAACACAAAAATAATATTATATCATTGAGTGAAGGTTTTTGGATACCTTTCCAATCACTGGTAGCATCTGTACGACTAATACTTATATTTATTTTTGAGTTTCTTTTTTCTATAATCTCTTAAACTTCAAACACATTAGAAATGAAGTGCAAAAATATTCAATAATTGAGACGAAAGTCAAAAACATATTTAAAAAAAACTTTTCCAATGTTTTGTTTAGTCGACTGAATGCCAGAAAGTGAAATGTTTTGATTAATTGAGATATAAAGACATAAAAGTCAACATTGAATGCCATTTGAGTTTACTTTTTATTATCACTGCATTAGCACTAAATCCAATTGAATCTTAACTTTTCATTTCATGTAATGCTTTGCAATAATAATAAAGAGGCAAAACATTCGTTCATTTGGTTTATTGGTTTTTCAATATTAAAATGAATGCATTTTTATATAATAATAACGACTAATATATTGCATGTTATATACAGTATATGCTATTTGCCTTCAAAGTAGAGCACAGGCAGATCGGACCGAATGGCACAGGACTGTAGCGGTCGTAAGAAGAGATGATGTCGATGTCGAGCCACACCCTATTGGAAACAATCATTTGAACAGTCGGTCCATTGGGAACGTCGACTGTTATCAGTCTTATACCTATATATTCTGTATATGACTATTAATACTCAATATCTGAAAGCTTTTACTCATTGATAAACGCATTACTGATTTCAATGCAATACTCTATTCGTAAATACCTTTCCTCTAAACTGAGATTATCTTTGCATCACATTCTCATTGGTATCGATTCAATGGAATCACTTTCTTTCATGTCTTTCATTCATAGCCAGGGCTTAGATATTAGACACAAAATGTTTTTCATTGCTTTCAATATTAATATTAATATTCATTAAAAACAATTTATAAATGAATTCAAACGAGAAATACATTAAACATTAGTTTTATGTTTGCTTTGATTTATGAATGATTTCGTAGTATTAGTTGTAATAAATTCATTGATTTTCTGGTTTTACAAAAGAAATAATTAATTCACTATTATTTAAATTTGAGTAAAATTTTTGTGAATCAAATATAAGAAATTAAAAGTCAAGAAAAGCAATAATATTTTGACACAAATCTAAACGACTTATAGTTTTACATATAATAGTAATCAGTTTTTTCTCTTTATTATTATTTGACTTTTAAATACAATTCAAATTAATTTGATTTTAATTTCAAAATAAAATAATGGTTTAAATAAATATTACTCATAAAAAACGACTTTATTATCACAAACAAAGTATTGTAATTTAAAACAATATTTTTATTATTATATAAATTATATAATTTTGTTTCAAATTAAATATTAAGTGAATATTAGAAGAGAATTAAAATAATTTTTCAATCATTGAATGATTACTTAATTCACAGCAAAACTGAACAGAAAAAAGAAAATATAATTAAATGTAATACCAATTAAAGAATATAATAGTTTTGGTTAACAATCATATTCTTAACAATTCTTAACAACACTTTTAATATTTTTTCTTAATATTCATTAACTTTTTGAGCAGTTTTTTGAGGCCAATGAATAAATTAACGCAAGTTTTCACAATTCATTCAGAGATATATATCCAGGTCTACTGAGGCTATGGTTAGCACCCAATGTAATATTAATACTACAGTACATTCAGGTGTGAAAAGAAAATTGAACTTTCATTAAATTTTCTTAAAGAGTATATAATTTGTGAATTGAGTGATTTGATAGGATGTGATAGGATGTGAAAGGTCATCCTAAAGGTCATTCTAAACATACTCTTTAATATTCATATTATTGCTTCAATTTTATCTCTTATTTTTGTATTCATATATTTTTCACATTTTTTTGTTGAAATACAGGAAAAAATTCATGTTTTAAGTGAAAAAAGTGTTAAACGCGTTGGCGGTGAAGAAGGGATAGTAGGGATGGAAAGGAAGGGATTATAAGGAATAACTCATACATTAAAATGAGTTTGTTTTTTGTTGTGTTCTCTTCTCTAATGTAGGAGTCCTTATATAATGTATATTATTCTCCAATTTATCACTACATGTATTGCAATCAAATGACTGATTAGAGTTTAGTTCTTCATTTGACACTTGAGCTCACGCTATGATGTATCAGTGCTCCGGCGCTGTCTGTCTCTGCCATACCTATGCTCTATCTCATCGATAATTACATCCTATGTCTTAAAGTCTTTGAATTTCAAATACTATTTACTTTTTATTCATTTATATAAAAATGTTTTTCATTCTCTAAAACATGAAATCCATTATAAAATTGACTCAAATTTAATGAAATTTCGTATATAATTAACTGTTAATCACATCAAACATATTGTTATGGATTAACAACAAAAAGACTATGCATTTAATGAAAAATTATTTTATAATTTTTATATTAAATTACTTTTTAATAACTTTTAAATGTATTGAAACCATAAATAAAATACATTTTTTTTTCTATAATAAAAACTTTTTATTAGTTTAGTATTCATTAAATATTTTCAAACATTTGTGTAATGAAAATATAATTAATGAAGTGTTGCTTCTTTTGAATGAAGTTTTGTATTAATTTCTTTAGAGTAAAAACTTTGAAATTTTATTGTTGTGTAAAATTTGTTCGCTTTTTATAAATGATATAACAATTAATTTGTGAAACATTAAAAAGTTATTATATTTTGACCAATTTTGGAGTATTTGCGAATATATGGCATAAATGTTTCAATGAAAACAAATTGCTTCAAATATAAAGAAATTTCATTACAATAACTAAACAATTAGTTTTAGAATATATTAATATAAAATAAATACTGTTTTCAACGTTAATAAAAAATATTATTTCAAATTAAATATTAGAAAACACTTTAATTTTGTATTTTTTACTTTCAAAATAATATTAATTTAATGAATTTTGTGTTAAATATTATTTGAAATTTTCATCACATTTTGTAATTAAACACAATTTGAATAAATAATTTCAATTCAATATTCATTGTTATATTATTTCAAATCTTAAAATATTTATTAAAAGACCAATTATTGTGAACTAGAATTTAAAAACATTTTTTTAAAAATCATTTCTAAAGAAATAGAGTAATAATTATACCATTTATGTGAGAAATAATTCATTTTCATCACCAAAAACAACGATAAATAATTTTGAAAACATTTTAAAAATGCATTTTCTTTGGAAATCATATAATTTTGTTAACAATTTTCAGTATCTTTTATATGAACTCAGAATTATGTCTTATATATGTTTTTTTTGATAATTTAATTGAAAAAAGCAATGAATTGTAAATTATTAGTTTGAAAAGATTTATGGAAATATATTTGTATTGAAAGATGAAAATTCATATTAAAATAATTGCATTACAAAACTTATCACATCTTAATTCAAAAATGCTTTTTGTGTCCACTATTTCATAGCTTATATCAAATTCGTGTAAAAGTTATTACTTTAATCGCTATAATTCTATATATATTATATTTGTGCAAAAATTATCTTTAATTTCATATGTTTTGATGTGTGGGTGGGTTTGGGATCTCAAACCAATTTCTCATTTTCTATCAAAAATGCTTTTTAATAACTCTCTCTCTCTCCCCTCTTTCATCGTTTGTATAACTATTTTCTAGTGAACTGTTGGCCAGAATAGGGAACGAACGACAGGTTGTGTCGATTGCAAGCCATATGTCTTTGATTGCCAGTTAATGACAGGTTTTGCTTTTGATGGTGTGTTTTGTGACCACTTATTTGGCATTCCTTTTCATTCCTATCCATTGTTGACTCGATTGCAAATATCATCACATTTTATGCATAAAAAAAATTATTTAAGTGAACACTCGGCGCACTTGCACTCAGGGAGGTCTGGCTTAACCGGACCTCAAACCATAAAAATTGAGGGCCTTTTTATAAACAAAATGATGTCTCGATTACTGAAAAATATACACATATTTAAAAATATGTGAAATAGTGACCAAAAAACCAATGAAGAGTATTTGGTATCAGTCTTAAGACTATAGGACGGGCTGTCAGAGTGTGGGTGGTTGTGATGGCATCATATTCAAGGTTTATTGACGACGGACTCAATATATTATTAAACGAAAACATTATTTTGTAGACTATCTCTAAAGCACAGGTAATTCATGGCATAATACCATAAATTACTTTCCATTACTGATTGAATCGACTCTGAATTTCTCCTAACAATCGCTTTTAGTATTACTTTAATGTCTTTTCTTCACTCTATTATAACGTGTTTTGAAATTCAAAATAAGTCATCCAATGGTTGATAACAGTGTATAAAGACTTCAAACAAAAGTTATGTTCGGTTTGTATAACAAATTATTGTTATCTCTGAAGAATATAAGGATTAATGAGAAAAATGTTAGAAATGTTCAGATTATATAACATATAATATATTCTCGTTTTTGTCGATCATTAACGTTATGGCAGTTGTATTGTATTCAGTAAGAGATGGGACGTCAGATTACACGACATTTTGTCAATCAGAACCAGTAGTGCTGTCCAGATACAGCCAAGTGGTCTAACGTGAACAGTAGACCCCCTGTCATGTAAATTAGTAGACAATTTAAAAGAATATTTTCTATCAAAAGAACTGCGGAAAAACTTATCAGATGTTCTTAAACTAAAATTGATCTGAATTTCACAAATAATACATTTATGGCTCAGTTATGGTTAGCTTTTATCAAGTTTTTTGACTGGTTTTGCATTTTATAAATTATTTGTGAATTAAAATCTTTTTTTTGAGAGAAAGTTTTATTCAATGATTTTGTATTTGAATTGCATTTAAATTTGAACCAAATTTGAAAGACTTCTCAAAAAGAGAGTATTTTGTCATTTGATCGCAAAAAGTGCATAAAATATATAATACATAAGAAGTTGAGAAAAGTCTTTATGAGACTTGAGATCACTTTTGGATTTGAATTTGTTTTCATTGTCCGTCCAATGGGTCGACGAACTATCAAATGGGGATTAGTTGTGGGGAACTGAGCCATACGAGTGCCAGTGAGGCCACAACAAATAGAGTGCATACAAAGCCCACACAATCATATTTTTTATATCCATAGACTTTTGAGCACAGGTATTATAAGTGACTTTGTTCTGACGGCCTCTACTTTAGGGATTATCATCTGTTTTGAACCGAACAGTAATCTCATTGCAATTGAAAACCATTACGTTTTGCATACCTTATTTCATATATTTCATATTTAATCTCTTTTTTACTTCATTTCAATAAAAACAAATAAACTTTATATTATATGAAAACAAAATACAACAAAAAATTAATTAAAGTTTACTTTCTTTTGTTTTGTGATATAATTATTGTATTAAAGAAAAAGTTGAGAAAAAAATATTTTTTTTACAAATAAGTAGTAATAAAAAAGACTAAAAGAATTTTAAACTCATTTAAATAACTTAAGTGTTATTCTAAGTGTAACTGAAAACCAGTCAAAAAAATGTGTAAATCTCTAACAAAACTTCTTTCTTCGACGAGGTATTAAAACACGTCTTTTGGTCAACAATAATAAAGTTTAAGAAAAATATATTTTATTTTTTAGGGGAATATTTGCTTCGAGTATTGAATGAGTATTTATTGATTTGAATAACCATCCAATGGTTCCAATGGTTCCAAACCATAAGCAATAATAATATACATTCGCGTCACTCAAAATTCAGAGGATAGTCAACATCAGGAGAGATAAAAGCATTGGAAATACAGTAAAAAACCAGTGAAAGAATTTTGTGTTGCGAACTGAAACACAACAGAACTTGACTTGAAAATTGAGGTAATCAGGGGGTGAAACACTAACTTCACTTTTGGCCATTCCTTAGCAAACCTTCAGAAGTCGGTTGAGATGTATAACATTACTTTAGGATCTCGATCTCAAACGTCTGTCCATTTGAAGAGAGCACAGACAGAACACACCTGCGATTGCATATGAAATAGCTTATCGATTGAAACTCAGGTGAGAAAAAAATTGTTTAATATTCGGCTGTTTTTCATATAAATAATAACACAATAAAAATGATTGAAATATTGAAGCATTCAATACATTGGGCTTTGAATTGCTGTACATAAGGTCTGACTCTTATATTAGTCATGAATTCATTTGAAATCATTTTATATCTTAAAAGTGATTTTCCAATGAAATTGGTCTCAAATGTGATGTAAAGTCCATTTGTATCACAAGTGCATACAATTAGACATTAATTCTCATCAATAATTATCTGCATTTGAATTATCTGTTTGTTATTCAACAAAAACTATTTATTATTTATATTTAAAACTCATATTTATATGAATTCATATAAACTATTCATTAAAATATTCTTATTTTTATTGAATGACAAAACACTTTATGCCTAAAGGTTAACAAATAGTATATTAAATGATAAAAATAAATGAATTACTCTTTATATAACATAATGACCACATCTTAAATAAATTTGATTTTATAAATAGATTATCGGGGAGTGAACTGAGCCTGAGCTAACATTTTCATAATTATTATATTTTCAACAAAATTAATGATAACTTAATTCTCAAAACAATTCATTTCATAATTTTTAATTCAAATATTTTACTGAAATTTATAATAAAGTATTATTTCTTTGTTTTCTTTGTTATCAAAAATAATAAAACGATAAAAACATGCAAAATTTGTTCAATAGTTTGATTGAAATATAATGAGTGAATAAACTATTTTTGATATATTGTTATTTATATTATGTTTTCAATGATTTTTTATGCAAAAGATGTTTGATTTTTACTCCAATTTTCATCTTATGTCTGAAATTCAATTATAATTAAATTGAACTCTAGTTTAAGTTTATTAAACTTTTCTCTTCTTTACCTTTTTTTGTGAATTATATTTTGTTTTTCATTTATTTTTCATTTTTTGTTTCTAAGAATGAATACATTTATACATAATATAAGAAAAGATCAAAATTGATATTATTTCACATATTCTATGCTTTCATAAAAATATTTCAGATTAACTGATCGTTGAGTTAATGTCAGCCAAAAAACTTGTTCTCAAATGATTTTTTGAATGAATATTATTTGAGAAATGATTTGAATTTTAACCCTCAATACAGTCAAACGTATTCATTGAAATACTGTAATAAAGTTTAGAAAAATTGTTGAATATTTAATGAAAAGTCTATTTTGAAAATCGTATTATTAAAGCATTGAATGGTTTTACGAGATTTGAAAATATAAATAAAACCTAATGTCAAGACTTGTCGTGTGTTTTGCAATATTTAGTTATTTTGTTGAAAGAAAGGAATGACAAATATCTGTAATCTTAGGGACGAATCACTTTAAATGATAGGACAGACAGACGGACAGACGGCCAACAATTTGCTCGAAATTTGTTGTTCATATAAGAGGTCGGCGTTTGCTATCAGTATAAATGAGACCCTGTTTTGAGTGAATTGATTTGAGGCGCAACTGATCTGACATATGAAGACAGTGAGGACAAGAGATAAGGCGGTCATGTGATTATGGCCTGTGCTATGTCTGGGCTGACTGTGCACTGAAACGACAGACAGTGACAAATAAATCAACGCTAAATGATATGAAGAGAACCATTAAAGTGATGAACAGCTCAGAACCGATAGAGATATCATTTGAATTGTTTGAATATATGTCACAAAAACGTCTTTCCACTCAATAATAATCATATAATTTTAGCAAAAAATTCCGATAACTGTTAGAGATCTAGCTATCAATACCTCCCACTTGACTGTCATTCCGCTCATACCTAATCAGTGTTTGGATCGACACTAAAAAGAGAGTGAAATGAAGAACAAAATTGATTGCAAAGTCATTCAGACATTCATTTCATTGGCTTTTCGTTCAAATATTAGTCACTTTTTTGAGATTTTTTCTTATTTGTGACGAAAGAAAAGTCAAAGAATGGAAAGTAGTTTTGAATTTGTTTAGTGGTCTGAACAGAGACTGTAAGCCCAGAGCCCAGTATGTCGTCGCTTAAGTACATAAATTTCATCGTTTGAAAAGCGCCTTCACGTATGTTATCGCAGCACGAGATGTATGGCCAGCACTGGCAATGATCACTGAAATAAGCACTCGACTAATATATGGGTGCACTTCATTCACTCCACTCTTTGTCACGCAATTTATATTTTCCTCTTTTTATAATAAAATATGCTTTAAATGCAAAAAGTAATGACTTTCCGAACCCTCTCTTCAATCAATTGTATGAACACTAATATTATAATTAAATTGAATAACACTTTTGTTGAGGGAATTGAACTCACATTAAAATAATATTTCATTTCATGTCAAATATTATTCTCTTTTTTTCAATGGATTTGAATATATTTTTTTGATAATAACAATTCATTCGTAAATAATGAATAAAATTATTAATTAGTTTTCATTTAAACATATAATAAAAAGGTTTTCTCATTTGATTTCATAATGAATGGGTTCATCTCTAATGAATAAGAGCACCTTGGTTGGTCGCATCGGGGCACCGGTAGGATCAACATGTGTGGGGCCACCAATCATGTCAGCCATTATCTGGTAGTCTCTATGAAATCATTTTGTCTTCGACTTTAATGGCTATGTCTTTAATGGTAAAAATTGTCGAAAAATAAAAATTGTGTAAAAAATAATTCAAAAGCCATTCTCTGCTGGAATTCTGTGAATGAAATTCTTTTCACACTTTTATCGCAAGAAATTCCTTTCACTGAATCGAGTAGTGATTCAGTGATTCGGTCATGACTTTCATTCACATATTTCAGAGTAAATATCATTTTTTAGAGTTTATGTCAAATATTTATAAAACATTTTTACGATTAAAAAAGTTTTTAACGACAACGAAAAAACAGATAAAATTTTGAGAAATAATTTGTTTTTATTAAGAATTCATATGAAATATGAAAAATGCAATGTCTTTGAGATAACATCAAACTGTGGACAAAATATTACATAAACTAAGAAATAGCGAAAATATCTTTTCAAATGTGTATTATTTGAAGTGAAATATAGATTTGAAAAAACAATAACTAATAATAATATATACATTATTTATAACAAAATGTAAACATATTTTTTTGCATATCATTTGTTGCATCCGATTAACAATAAGTTTATTATTAGGTTTTATTATTTCTCACTTCTCTGTTGTTTCCGTTGTTTTCTTTAATTTTGAAAATATAATAATAAAAAAAATCTTTCGTTTCATTCGTTGCGATATTCATTGAAAATTTAGGGACACTTTTGATGGCAAATATTTACCAATGCTTAACATTGCTTAACATTTCGTATATAACACCGTATATAACATCCTGTTGTTTGTCATTACAATACTCTATGCAATAAAACACTGCTTTCTTTACAATGTTTTTTGACATATTTTAAAGTCGAACTCAAAAGTGATTTTTGCCGAAACCATTGGATATCTCATTGAAGAGTATATATACTTATGTTCAGTATCTCTGAAGCACTGAATTTGGTGTCCATTAAGTGCTTTTAATAGTCAGATATCGCATACCATTTGCGATAAAATCCTTTGAGATGTCAATCAAAGTGAAGGCAAATGTTTTCTTATGGTATATACAATTGATGTTCAAAATGGAGAGAAAATACTTTTTTAAGTGAATGCTGTCTTCAGTGGACAGTAAACTGACAGTAAAAGTAGCTTAAAATTGGTCAACAAATTCTTTATTGAAAATTAAATTTTTTACACTTGAAAGAAATTCTCGGTATTTATCAGATGTCATATAAGTTGAAAAAATAGTTTTCCTATGAAATAGTCGTTTAATTATTCATAAAATGTATTATTAATTGAATTCATAGAAATGTGATTTGCATTGAAAGCATTCAATGAAAGCATACACTAATTGTATGCCTTATTTCACCGAATGTTTGATGAATTGCATGTAATTTATAGCAATTAAAGGCAATTATCGACAAAAATATTTAGAATAAATTATAATAAGAGAGAAGTCTTTTGCAAGAAATCTCTATTCGTTTGAAGTAAAACATAGAAAATGATATTTTCTTATTATAAATATTTTTTGACTTAAGGCCGAAACGATCATAACATATGACGGCTATAACCGACAGCTCTGTTATTAACAATTTGTTAGAGCCTTATATTCGTTATATTCGTCCAAAAGCGCTATTCATTTGGAAATCATAGGACCTCTTGGAGTGCATCCGCTGTCTTAGAGCATAAGAATGCGAGCATAGCTTTCGGATGTGGCCGATGGACATGCAGTCTGGTGTGTTCCCTCCATGTGCTTACAAATTATGGTAAGGCTATAGAAGCAAACTATACGTTAAATTACAAACTGTGCGCTATATTTGATATTTGGCTCAAAGCGGTGTCGACTCCACTCTCTCTCTCTTCTCTCTCTCACTCTATGAACTCAACATTTTTTGCTTCTATGATCCTGTGCTCCATTGCTCTGATCCATAACCTCTGCCAAAACCAACGCCTTATTTGGTTGCGAATCATTTGCTAAACATATTCATAGCACAGCATATCTGAGCTTATTATGGTATAAGTCCTGTAGTCCTGTTCCCAATGCAATCTATAGAAGAGACGGGCATTGCATAAGTTGTTGGCTTAGAGTTCGCTTTTCGTGATTAGAGTATTAATAGTATTCATAAGTTATTGCTTTTCACTGATAACTGATCGACATTTGAGGCAAAACTTTATTCTCCAAAACATGAGATTCTGTTGTATTTCATAATAATTATATCATTAAAGCAAAGGATATGTTATTAAAAGTTTTTCAAAGAAATACTTTTAAATTTAGACTAATATTTATTTGAATTGATTTTCAAATAATATTATTATTGATATTATTTATGAATATTATTATTAAATGTCTATTAAGTTATTAAAGCGTTTTGTAATAAATAATTTCATTCAAACTTATTGTTCATAAAATGATTTAAACATTTATTTTATTAAACAATTTTCTATTGTCTAACGAATAGATAATTAAAAAAAATCAAAAGAAATATCTATTCTTATGAACTCAAAGCCTTGGGTTCAAACAAATTCCATTATATACCTGAGCTGTCGATTCGTTTATCGTGAAGTCCTTAAATATAACCTTTCTCATAATTGGATCCATTTGGCAATGCATTTGAAAGCACTGTACGGTTTGGACATCGATTAAAAATGATCAAATAATTGCTATCTTGTGCTCAGGGACACAATATCTCTGTTTTGTTTGACTCACTTATTATTTAACTGAAGATTATTTTCTATATATATAAGTGGAAAATAATAATCATTTATCACAACAAATGTTATTCAACAGAAAATACTTTTCTTTCTTTTATTTTTTAATCTAATGGGCTCTCAATCTAAACACAGAGAGAGAACAGTCATCTCCTCTCTGGGCTTAAAAGTGGAAGTGGGAAAGTATTTTTTCAGACGACTTATTATCAGAAACATTTTTCTACTAATTTTTTTTGTACTTTATTTTTAATTTATAGCCATAATTGAAGAGCAATTTTATTGGAATGAAATTATTTTGATTTTATTTCATGCCTTCAAATGATTGCCGAAGAGTTATATCTTTGATATATTTTATTTCAAACCTTTCATTTGAGTGCAATTTATTCAATCAAATCAATGGCTTTTGCTTTTCATTGCACAGATTGTCAGCTTTCAAGTCATTTGAATTGATTTTACTTTATTATTACTATTGATATATTCATAGCTTTTTATCTAATTTTTTAGTTTTTTTTTCAAATTTTACTTTTATTTGATATGATTTCAAAATCTATTTGTATTTTGGATTTTTGTTGTTTTTATTGAAGAAATAAAAAACAAAAACAGTTATCGAATCTGATATTAAATGAAATATTTCTATCAATTGATTGTCAAATGTATTGAAAAAATGTGATTCAAATTGAAATTTCAATCAATTTTTCAATAAAAGTAAACATGTTGTGAACGGAAAGGTATAGCGGAACAGGTATTGTTCAGTTGAGATATAGCATTGTTACCAATAATAAGGCTTGAATTTAACAAAAGCATCGAAAAAACGTCGATTGAATGTGAGGTTAAGTTTGAAAAAAATATAACAACAAAAAAGTTTGCGAGAATTGAATCAAAGAAATCAAAAGCGAATTAGAGGTAAAACTATTTAACCTTCGCTTCAATGCATTTAAGCGTAGATAAAGATTTTGATAACAATTAGGTTTTCAAAGAATCGTTGAATTGTTTTCACTTTTTTGTATAATTAATTTGATTAATAAAAACACCTTTGATTTGATCAATCGGTTCCTATTTTTGTCGAATTACTGTAATTATTGAACTTTTGTTAACAAATGGCAAATAAATGTGTTTTTGACCTCAAATGTGTATCAACTCAACTGTTGGTATGAAGATATGGTTCACTATTTCACAATCAGTTAAACTCAAACACAATTTGATTGCTTTATTTGAATTATTTTTACATTTAATAAGAAATAAATAATTTCTTAATTGTATGTATCAGTCATTGAATCTCATAATCACTGCTAATCATTGGTTGAGCCATTAATTTGAATATTTTTTATTATTTTTGATTTCAATATTTAAATATGTTTTAAATCAGATTTATTTTTAAATTCAAAAACTTTTTTTTAGTCAAAAGAAATTAAAATTTAGTAAAAAGTTTTACAAAAAAAAAGTTTGAGATATTATCTCAAATTATAACAATTTTGTAAACAATAATAAAAATAAACTTTTTTGAAGCGTTTTATTTATAATTAAAATTTTTTCAAAAAATAATTAATTGTTCTTTAATTACTTGAAAGTGAATTTTGAAGCGCCGGAAGGAATACCGTTCCGATTCTAATTAATAAGTTATACTGTAGAAGAATATCAAAGAATTTCCGTTTATTTAAATTTGTTTCAAATCCGTCCAAACAGTAAAACAGTAAAAATGATCATCAAATTGAAAAAATAATTTCCCAAACAATATGTCTTTTAATAATCACTTCCTTTATTGTAAAATACATTACATTATGTGTTGTTTTTATCGCAAACTTCTTTCAGTTGTAAAACACAAACACATAGGAAGTGGTTTTGCTCTCTTCTAGAGATACGGCACAAAAAAAGTTGTATATTTTTTCCAACCGTGCGTTCAATAACGATAATAAGTTTTTTTTCAATAGTATATGTCCTAAACTCCAGTAGTCTTTTGAATAACAATGGACTGAATCTCTAAAATAATCAAACTTTTAATGAATTATTTTCAATGTTTTGTTTGGATTAAAAATAACTGAAATATCTTTATATTGAATGTCATTCATTCCTCACAAACGAATGAATTTTGAATTTCAAACATATTTTTTAATCTAAAATATCATAAGTAATAAATCATACAAAAAAATCGTACAAATATTTTCATTTATATATCATTTTTATTCTCAATTTTTATCATTTCATATGAATTCTCGCTATCAATACATACGGTATGTTATATTCAATACATTTCTCTAGAATTAAAAATAATTTATTTTTGAAAAATATTAGAAATATTTTTGATGTGAAATAACTATTGAGTGAAAGTAATGAATGTTGATTCATTGCGATCTTAAACGAGAACTAATTTAGTGAATATATTTCATAAGAATTTTTTGAAACTAAGTTAACCGTTAAGACTAAGACTAAGACATCGCCCGAAGCAGTGAAAGCCATCATTGAATTATCGGCTCTGAGTCTAACGATGAGAACGACATGCAATCAATCGTTAGTTATTTTCTTCGCTATTCAGGTGTTTGTCCAACAATTATCAGACATCGAAACTGACCCTCAAATTGAACGAATAGCTCAATAAAAACAACAAGAATTTGAAGCGAAAATAAAAATGAAAACAAATTGAAGTGAAAATCAATTCGTTTTATAATCAGTTGAAAAACAAAAAAAATGTATTTTTGAAATATATTTTTCAAAACTAAAATAAGTGCAAAATTGTGATAAAATGAGCGAAAAATTGTAAACTTTTTAATGAATTGATTGATCGGATTCTTTCAAGTTGTTTTCAAACACAAAACCTGTGATAAAAAACAAATTGATTTTTGTATTATATGTTTAAAGTAGAAAAAAATGTTTTGTAAAAAATAAACATTACTTAGGCTTCAATTGACACCTGTGTCGGGCCACTGATGGCCAGTGTTATCCCATTTAACCTTTGCATTCATTAATAACCTTTGAGGTCAAATGACATGCCTTTGAGAACATGAAATGTTTGGCTAAAATTGTAAAGTTCAAGACCTCATAGAGTGATGGCTTCCGGACTGTTGAGCACCAGTAGTACAGTATATTGAGCACCAATAGCAGTATACGTGTATGAGGTGATAGACCACTGATTGTGAGATATAAACCAAATATCAATAGCACTTCTTATGGATTTGTGTCCAAAAGAGACTATTTTTAGCTGAATATAAAATAGCAAAAAGTGTGACATTCATAGAATTGACACAAAAGTCGATTCTTTCATTGAAAGGAATTTTCATTAAATTTTTTGCCGATTATTAAGAGAAAACTTATTAAAAAAAAGTTTTGTATTTTTATTGCCAAAAAAATCCTAATTTACGTTAATTGCGGTTTTTGTGTAAAGTGTCAAATGTTTTGCCCCTTAAAGACTTTAAACATAAAATATCTTTACATTTAAATAAATGTTGGTTTGTTGGGTGTCTTTACTACAGGAGTCCAGCGCTGGTATTATTAATGTAATCGTTCTCTCAAGAAGTGGCAAATGTTGAGAGAGAGAGAGAGAGAGAGAGAGAGAGAGAGAGAG